>JARYZH020001095.1:0-41352 GCA_030021035.2 Notholithocarpus densiflorus | reverse complement strand
GCATCCGCAAAGCCCTGATATGAGAACCAGTAGATACGCCACGTCCTAGTACATAATTATCAAGAAGGACGAAATGGTCAATATTTATTTTTCTGGACTTCTGCATGTACTTCTGAGCCATATAACCATTCTGAAGAAGCTCATGTAAAATCTTATCGACCATGTCTCCTTTTCTACTAGAAAGCTGCAGTGCTGCACAATGCCAGGCAGACGTGAGCCAAGGAGTTGAGAATATATCATCTCTTAATTCTGTAAAGTCAACTCACTAATTGAAGCAGCTCCAATGATCAAAGGCTCATGGTTCAGAAAGAAAAGATGTACCTTAATATTAGTTGCCAGCAGATTCTCATGTACAGCTTGAGAGAGCTGCAAATATGCTGAAGCATTTTCTTCAGGATCTGCATAAAACAAAAAATTTGACTTCCATCTAATCAATTAGAATATATATAAGCACAAGGATATAAGTACACATTACATTCCTTTTCTAAAATAAATTTTACTTACAAAACTAAAACAAGTATATGCATGCCTAAAGCAATACCTTGTGAGTTGTGACACACAGTACATATAGAACCACGTTACATTCCTTTTTTTAATACAATTCATAAAACTAAAACTATAAGCAATTTTGCATGCCTAGAGCAGTACCTTGTTAAGCAGGGTGATTCCAGAAAGAACAAATGCATTTCTTATAACAGAACTACAAAGTTTGGTTCTAGAACAACTAACTAGACAAAAACCAAAAGTGTATGGTATTAAAAAAAAAAAATGGGAGCCAATCTGGACACCCGAGTAGCCAAACTATTTATAACAGTTGTCTGTTGGACATTGGACTTACAAAAATGAAAATTTTGAGACTGTTCTGAGACCGCCTTCCAAGATGATATTTATTTCTTAATGAATAATTTTTTTCCCTAATAAAAGGGAGATCCTCAAAACCAAAGTTAGGCATACAAGAATTTTTGTTTTTAATTAAAAAAAATACCTTTCTTGTGTTGAGCATCAAATGAGGGAGTGACTGCTACATCAGTTTTATCTGCTAAAGAAGTTGTCCTATGAGGTTCTTTTCCATCTTCTTTTTTACTCTTTTTGTTCTTTTGTTGTAGCAGATCAGCCTCGACAAAGGCAAACCTCCTCTTCAATGCCTCCAAAGCATGTTTTCTTGGATCTTGAATAGTTGTTTCAGTAGCCATGGAAACTAGAATAGTTCACAGCCTTCCTCCTCAGTATATGAAGAAAAAGGAGCCACCTAAAAGGATGTGGAAAATGAGCTTGTTCAGAAAATTAAAATTAAAGATTTGAAAATTAAAAAATTTCAAGATTTGAACAATGTAGTTATGGGTCTCTCTCTTGTAAGAAAGCTACCATCTCAACCTATAGACATAATCACACATCTCAATAACAATCTTCTATCATCAATGGCTCAAGTCAATGGTTCAAATTACTCTCGAAGCCAGAGCCAATCTAGAGCTAAGCATGACCTGATAGCTCCTTTTGTTTAGAATTTACCAGTTTATGGTGAAAGAACATCATCACTAAAGCTATTATAATTTTAAACACAAAGAATACTTCAAACTTCAAAGTCAGATGAGAATCATTGCATTATCACTGAAATTTTGATCAAACACCTTCACACACACTCAAATCAAGTCTAAGAGAGAGAGAGAGAGAAACTCACAGTCACACAGACAAACACTTAAGAGAGACTAATGGAAACTCTTGGTGACTTTGGATTATGCCAAAGCCACATTGCAAAGTTGGGTTATGGTTTTTGAGGTGAAATTGCTAGAAAAGACATTTGAACTGTGAATATTGAATTCTTCAGCAAATTTTTATTTTTATTCTTATAAATCAAATCCTAAAAGTAACATTTTTTGAAACATATTGGCAAACTATGTTAGTATATGTAAGAATTATAGACAATTGGTCATGAACATTAAATTAGCCAATAGCCTTCTAAATCTCAAACACATACGCAAAGTCTAACAATGGAGAAATCAACAAGGTCCCCAACTTAAAACTAATATATATATAAATATATATATATATATATATAAGTTCGGTGAATTTTATTGGTACCCAGTAAAGAATTTGGTCTAAAAACCATGAAAATCAACGAGTTTTAGAGCATTATCACACGAGAGGTTTAACTTTATGCCGAAGCAACAAAGTATTGATTGAGGCAGAGGAGGAGAATCCCAAAAAAAAAAGATTCACAACAACTACATGAAATTTAATTTTCTTACCAAACAGAAGATCTGGGCGGAAAAACCCGAAAAGAAATCTGCTCCCAATGATATCACCGTTGCTGCTGTTGCCTTTATAGACTACAGGTCGTATCGTCTGAAGAGAGACCAGGGGTGGCGGGTACATACAGACGATTAAACAGTTGTTTTGAGGTACTGTGTTGGTTGGTTCTTTTGGGTATGGAGTTGCTAGCCCAAATGTCCAATGGGCCCATCTATTGGGTTTTCACGCAAATTTTAGCTGGACTAAAACGGGCTAGTCCAATGCTAATGCTTGTTTGTGAACATACTAGTTGCTAATTTTATCAAAATTATTTATAAATTATACTTATTTTATATACACTAGTTTGGGCAGAACGTGCAAGCCACATGCTTGCCTTGAAAAAAGTGTAGTGATTTATTTTAATTTTATATTTTTTTATAGAAAAATTCTAAATTTTATTTATAACACAAAACAAAGATATAAATCATTTGATTTGTAAAAAGTACTAAATTATTTGCCATTAATCAGAAGAGACATTAATTTTACTATATGCAAAAGAAACAATAATATAATGGGACATATAACAGGACATATAACACAAATATATATCATGTCCTACTCTTTGTATTTCGCTTTATACTCCACTAATTGTAGTATGTTATGTGTATAATTTTTTTTTTTTTTATTTTTTTATTTATTTTTTTTTCGTTTAAAATCTTGATTAATTTATAAGAAAAAAAAAAAAAATGTGACAAGTTGTTATTAGTAGAATATAAAGTGCAAATAAAAGGAAGACATAATATTTGTATTGACATAATACGAATATCATAACGTATGTCAAATATATATTTCTTTTTTAATAGATAGATAATGAGGAAGGGGAATGTGAGTTTTGAACCACAGATAGGGTCAATACAAATATATCATTACCATTGAGCTATCACTTCAACCCTATTGAACCCTATAGTTCAAATGCATACATTTGCTTTGAAAGGCACATCATAAAGTTAAGTACATATGTCGTCCAAAAAGCTCCCATCTTTAAATCATAAATTGTTCTATCTAAAACATTTTTGTTCCTAATCTTTCCTTTGTGTATGTGTTTGTCTGCACGTCATTTGGTGGAAGTAGCGCTACATAAGCAAATCATGCTGCATGCAACTGAAATGAAACTTCTGTTATTTCCTTATTCACATCAAGATAAATCTTTCCAGGAAAAGTCTTGAAACTCAGCATAGCACCATGTGCAAAAGAAAACACCCTCATCTCCGGATTGTTGTTGTAGAATATCTTCTTTGTAACTATTCTCTCTAACAAAAATACCAAGAAAGAAAATTCTAAGTTTTAACTACTATGTCATGTCTATTAGTTTTTCCTCCATCCTTTAATCCTATTATTCTGGGTTCTTCAATGGAAGATTCATTCCCCTATAATAAATTACCCACCATGCAGATTTTATGAGAAAAATTGCAAAGAACAAAGGCATAAGGATGTGCATATGCCATATAACAACAAAGGAAAAAAATCAGTCATTCTTATTTTAGTTAAGAAACATTTCAGCTTCTGTCATTAATTATAAAAATTCAGAAGCCTAGGGACATCAGGAGATTCTTGGGTAAAAATTCTAACCTTTGGTGATTACAATCATTTTTTTGTACACAATTTGTTAGGAGCATCAATCAATATGGTTTTCTCTAATGGTCCAACACACACACACACAAAGGTGTGCTATAATAATCCTAATTACTAATCCAATCTAGTTGAAATACTTAATAAATGATTGCCCTTGATATGAATCTCAATTTCAATATATCTCTAATCGTAACATTAAAAAACACACTAACCATGCAACTCTGTCTCATTGTGTAATTTATAGGTAAATGATTTGGGAGCTACAAAGTTCAGGCAGAATTCCAGGATAACCAAGATCAATACCGGTGCATCAAACATAAAGAATGAATACATACTATAGAGTGCATGATATCAAGTATTTAGATAATGGCAAGATGCCCATCATCAGATTATGAAGAAAAAAATAAAAAAGATTATTCTTACCAAGAAAAAATAAACACCAAGAACAACAAACATCCCCTTTTATCCTCTACTGTGTTGAGTGAGAAAAATCCTTAATCCCCCCATTTATCAATCTTGAAAGAACCCACAAACAATCCCTCTTTTATCAATCTAAGTCTTAATTAATCCCTTATATTTCTATATGAAATAATTAGCTGTTGTCACCCACTTTCCCCTAAAAAACAATGTATTAGTATAAATAACATTGTTTGAGACTACATATATTGCAATTGTTAAAAAACCAGAACATAAATCTCCATATGAACAATTTCCACCAAAAGAAGAAAAAATTCCAACAATGCCATGGTTTTCTTTCCAATAAAATAAGATTATGCTAGTAAAGTTTTTCAATAAGAAAGTACTTTGGCTTTCAGTTACTTATCAAAAAGAAATGTACATTTCAGTTGCCCTTTCCAACTCACACCTAAACTACCATATATCATGAATGAACTCCCTAATTAAGCATCTTACATAATCTCATGGAATACAAAAGGCACACAGTTTTGGCAAATTTGTGGTTATACGTTTTTGTTTTCTTTTGTTTCATATTAATAAGTACTTTGATTTCAAAGTTATAGCATAAAAACAATAGTATTCCACACCCCCAAATACAACTACCAGCGAATACTCAATAAACACATCCCGAAAATACTAATTCCTAAGCAAACTGTGACGGCAAAACATTTCCACAAACACTTGGTGGACACATACACAAGAAGCATGTTTCAACCTCAGCTAGAGATATATTAAAATCCTCAAAATAAATATAAAGTCCTTGAATGCATTTTATTCAAAATAGAAGTTTGGGTACCCATTTTTTGGTTAATATAACCCACAAAAACCCCAGGGAAAAAAAAATGTCCAGCTTAAGTAACTAAGATTTTTGCCCTTTAGCTTCTCTAGAAACCCAAAAAATAATAATAATAATAAAAAAAAAAGCCAACAACTCTTTTATTCTCTAAAGTTTCAAAGGCTCTTCATGGAAGAGGAGGAAGGGGATTTCAGGGTGAAAAAAACAACAAACAAACAAACAAAAAGAAGAAGGATTTGGCAAACTGAAAATTTTTTTAAGAAAGAGAAAAATCAGAAAAAGTAAAAGAGAGAAAGAAACATACCCATGAAGAGTGCCATACTGAGCAAGTAATGTAGAAGCCGAATCTGACCGACTCGTCTGCTCCCTTCTCTCTCCCCCACCGCCTCTTTGTGTTGAAAATTTCTTTTCTCAACAAAACGCACTGTTTAAATTTTGCCTTTGTTTCCCCCAATCGCACCGTTTTGGCCCAGCGCTTGAATAAACCAAAACTACTGTTGTTAAGCGCATTCGCTCTTTTTATATAGTTAATAGATAATAGGTACATGTCCAAATTAGATAATTTGAAGAAAAAAAAATGTAATGTAATTAAGGGTCGGTTTAGATTTGCTCTACTAGGGCCAAGAGTTTGCATTTAACCTACTAACCCCAATTGAATGTCTCATGCTGGTTTTTCATAAGTTAATGAGTTAGATTAGACTTAGGAGTTTTTTTTTTTTTTTTTTTTCTCTCTCTCTCTCTCTCTCTCTTTTCTTTTTAAGCTTGGCTTGAATTGAACAAAATTTCAACCCAAGTAATGTGATGCAACACACGGAGGGATGTTTAGACCAAGGGGACCATGAACCCTTGAAATATTACTTAAAAAAATATTAACATTCCTAGTATATGTAAATATTTTTTTAAGTTTGGATTCATAAAATTTATATTTAACCCTCCTAAAATTGAAAACATTATAACAAACTAATGTTGGTCTAAATAATCTAAAAAATATTGTTTGTCATTATAGTTTGCTTGTTTTATATTTGAAATCCAAAGTTAAAAGTATGAGACTTTGGGTTTTGAGTGATGTCGCATGTCTGACTACACTTAAATGATTGTTTGGATGCTATTATTATGTTTTACTTCTTTTTTTTTTCTTTTTTTTTTGGATTACTTGGCAAAACTAATTGGTTTTTTAAGTAAGAAAAATATTGGACATATACTATTAAAGCATAAGACTTTCAATTTTTTTAGTTTATGTTATATCCTTTATAAAATAGTTGTGGGGTCCCAAAAGTTTAAAAATCATCTTAAGTGGCGTGAGGTGAGGAGTGACAACAGTTGTACTTCTACCTAATTTTTCAATTCCTACTACATGGTATACCTTCACATGTGCAATAACTTCCCATGTGCATCTCACCCTGGTAGATTTTGTTAGATTATATCCACCCACATCAAGGCCAAATGACCATTAGTATAGCAAATACCAGCAGAAACAAACTAAAATCCACTATACAATCCTGCATGTACACACCCTATCCGGTCCACTAATAGAACCACAGATTCAACATACAGATTTCTGTTAGTGACGTCTATCCATTAAACTAGGACTTGAATTTTCAAGAACATGACAGGACAGGAAATTTCCAGATTTGCCAAAAGGGAGTAAGGGACCCATTTGTCAATGCAGAAGTGTACATTGATACTTCTAGTATATGCACATTTATACAGTTATGCAGACCCAAATTCCAAAGAGCATTGATTGTAGTGACTTACCAAGAGTTTATCATCACTTTTAGAATCCTTTTTTCTGTCTTTAGACTTGAAGTCAATAATACCCTTACGAAGTTCCTCGTACGCAGTAAACTGAATAGCACCATGAGAAACCTGCTAAAGCAGCACAAACACCTCTAAGTGGGAAAAATCAAAAGCAATAAAAAGCATAAAAATTTATCGTAGCATTACTAATGCTGACAACGTGTAGTTCTTTAATATTCACATGCATCCAAACTTATATACATAAGCATCATTCTAGAATAATTTTTTATTCTCTCTGCCCTGCAGTATTAAAATTGTGAATTTCATTTCTGCTTGAGCACAATGGCAAAATTGAAAGAGAATAATACAAGCTAAAAAAAGCATAAGGCAATAGATAAGAGACAACAAAATACCAGAAAAAGACCAGGAATGATCCCTCTATAAAGTGCACTCCAGCCTTCCTCTCTCATTATGGTTCTTAAGGCATCTGAAAGTTGATAAAAGATATAAGCATATCAGTTGGTTTCCAAGTGAAGAACAAAATAAAAAATTAAAAAATAATTAAAAAAACTAATAAAATCAACTAAAAGAGTGCAAACTAGTTCAACATATAATTAATATCCTTAATTAGCACTTCATTTAAAAAAATTCTTGTCATCTAAACAAAGCGATCATGATGGAAACTTTGATATTATAAATTATACTAAAAACAACTTAAATAAAATCAATCTGATAAAAAAGGCTATCTTCCAAATTCTAAAAATCAACATCACCATGATTGATCTTTAGCTGAGATGATTAAGGTGCAGGGTGGGATTGGAATAAGTCTAAGCTTTGATGTTTCTTCAAAAAAAAGAAATTATATGGCACAAGAGAAAATAATTAAGTTTAATGTGATGCTACAACTTAGAGCCAAAGTTGATATGACTCACAAGGAAAAGCGATATCTGAGAGTGCAGATTATTAGCAATTTAATGTAAGATGCAGAGCAGACCATAAAGCCCAGAATATGGTTGAGTTTGATGAAGAGGTGTCTGCAGCTGCAATCTTGTTTTTACAAGACAAATAGGATTCGTGCACAAACAAACCTGGCAAAGCCACATATTTTGAATCATCAGTAAGAAAACCAAACATAACACCTGTATCTACCTCATAAAAATGCCATAGGTAAGGAATAAGGTATTCTCTTCTCATTAAACACTTAGAAACTAAAGCAACCAGGATATGGAGTGATAATGTGACAACAATTAATAAAACAATAACAATTCAAAATGAGCCAACGCCAACACTTCAACCCTGAGTATGGAAGGACGGGGAGGGGGATTCAAACCAATGACCTCTGCTTCATGAGGCGTGATTTCCAGCTGATTATGCTACCCCTCATGGTTGTTACTGTGTACCCAATAAACTGAACTTACTTCTTTCATTTCTACACAGTTTACAGACCACAAATTTCATTTCTAATCTCCAATTATTAATTACATAATTTCAATATTGATAAATTCCTCTATCCCGCCACACCCCAGGCTAAACAAGTGCAAAGATTTGGAAATAAAAGCATTAATTGGACATGTGGGCCAAAATGGGTATCATGTGCCAGATACAAGTAAAGCAGGTAATGACAACAGGTTTGTACAACACTTTTTGATGAACAGCCATCAAAATGTGTTTAACAACAACAAATTGATATCCTATGTTAGTCTTCCCAATCATATATTAGAAGTTTGCATAACTCACCAAAGCTCCAGCTTCTGCAGCAGAAGCAAGATGAAGACCAGAACTAAGCTTCCCTTCCTTGTTTTTAGAATGCCTTTGTTTTGCTCTATCGTAGCTACAAATAAAACAAAATTTTTTGTTAATAAATTTAAAAATAAAAGTAAAAAATTATTCAAAAAATTAAATCAGAAATTACAAGTGAAAGCATTGGTACTTACAATTTTAGGGTGTGAATACAAGTTTATTAAATGTATATAAGGTGTGACAACAAGTTTTACATTTGACTGTCTACCTGCTAAAACTCTACATTTTTCAAACAGGCATTGGCCACTTAAAGGACTAGAAAAATCTAAACACTCAAATCTCAGACAACCAAAACATTGGTACTTACAAGAAGAAATATAAACCCCATGAAACAGTTGACCCAATAACTGCGGGATTGAAGCCTGCATAAAGCCCTCTGAGACCCTGAACACAAAGCAATAACATTCCTATCAAGAAAATAGTATAAAATAGAAAGAAGTGTTTTAAGTCAAATAAAGTACTAATGATAAATCATAAATGAAAACACCAGGCTCATAATTGAAAGGAAATAATATAAGTCATAGTTGTAACGGTGCCGAGCACCAAACCTTAGTTCTAACACGGGAAGTGAACTAGGCAAACCCAGTAATATGTAGCTAGAAATCTGTAATAATAATAATATATATATTTTTTTTTTTTATGAATAGAAATCAACAAAACAAGGTAGCAACTAGCAATAAAAGTAAGATGCATTTCCAAGATAACTTAGGTTCTGTATGATTCTTATGAAGAACAAATGGAAGGAAAAATTGTATATGTACCTAAGCATGGTCAAGTTTGAACAATGACTATAATCATATTAAAATAAAGTATTAAGTGCCTAAAAAGTAACTATAAAACCAAACATAACCTCCAAGCGAGCAATGGTGAAAATAGCGTGAGCCGTGTTCTTGTAACTTGGAAGAGTCGAAACTCGTCCATCGTCAACTGCAAAAAAAAACACACACACACAAAACCAAACCAATTCGATTCAAACAACTTCATAACCTCAAATCAAAAACATTAAAAATAAATAAAACAAAGTAGAGGATAGTACCTTAAAACCTAGTACGGACGACCTCAAGGGGGTGCATGGCGGCGACAGTGGCGAATCCGGCAGCGGCTCCGGCGGTGGCGTTCTCCCATTGCCACTGCTCCGACTTCGATTTAGACTGTGGCTGTGGCTGCGATTGTGACATTTGTTTTTTGTTTGGACTAACAATAAGGGAAATTTGGTGATTTTTTGGGCATTTTGATGAAACAGTAGTTACAATACTAGCGTCTTGTGCCTTTTCACTTTTCAGTGACTTTGCTCGGCCTCGGCGGTCGTTTGCCACCGTTTAGGGTCCCAAAAACGATTTAGGGTCAGCGGTCCTCACACAATCAGGTTTTTTTATTTAAAAAAAAAAAAACTCTATTTCTTTAAAATATTTTAATTGTTTCTTTTCTTCACGCATCCATTATCCACTTTCTTTTTATCATCGGCAAGCAATCAAAACTCCTCTATCTCTTCTAAATTTATGCCATCTGAAATTGGCTGAATGGTTAAAAAAGAATTGCCTTGACAGCAACCAGTTGAAGGCTAATGGACTGCCGTGGAGCACACAATTTCTTTTTGCCATTTGGGGCCTTTGGAAACACAGGAATCGGGTGGTTTTTGAAAACACCCCTTGAATTTTTGCCTCCACAAATCATGCATTCAACAGGCCATGGAGTATCACTTCTGTGTGAGCAAAGTAAGCATTCCCAAGCCTTGCTCTACCAACCTGGTACGTTGGAATAAACCAGAGGAGGGATGGTTTAAGTTAAATTCAGATGGAGCATCCTTAGGGAACCCGGGCAAAGCGGGAGGGGGTGGTGTAATTCGCAACTGTAATGGCAACTGGGTTAAAGGTTATAAAAGAAGAGTTGGGGTTGCAACAAGCATCATAGCTGAATTTTGGGCTCTCAGAGATGGTCTCATTTTAGCAGACCAACTGGGAATAACCCATCTTGCTGTGGAGCTTGATGATAAGGTTATTGTGCAGCTTGTACTTTCAAATAACAACTCTAATAGAGCTTATTCCCCCACTTAAATGACTGCAGGTTCCTCCATAGTCGTTTCCAGAGTGGCGGACAAGCTTGCTAAGGAAGGCTGTTCTTCCCCCTTTTGATTTTGTTATATTAGAAAATCCTGACTCCATTGAACGTTCAATGTAATATTTTAAGTTCTGAATGCACAGGAGTCTGTACCATCTGTACCATCTAAGACGTTCTGTCAATACTTCTGTAGTTTTGATTTGACAATGACATGGTTCCTTTTAACCAAAAAAAAAAAAATTTTAATTAAAAAAAAAACTAAAATAAATAATGTCAGCTTGATTACTTTAACAACTTTATAAATTTACTTATCTTTAGCGAGTGATTTTGGGGGTTTGAAGGTGTAAAATTGAGTTATTTTTCTATTATTCCTTGTTTCATGCAAATGCTCTCCATCGTAAAAGAATGCTATTGGGGCTTTCATGTTCATCACAGTGACTAATTTTTGTTAACTCTTATGGATTAAAAAATCACCTGACCACATTAAAGAAAATTCACCAACTAAATTGCATCATTGATGGTTACATTATTATTTTTGTTTATAATAACAGAAGTGATAAGGAAGAATAGAAAAGGAAGAATTGACAAATTGACAAATAAAAAAGCCTTAAGGTGTGATAAGGAAGAAATGAAATCGTAAAGAGTGTTTTTGCCATTAGGCCCTCCATTAAAAAATTCAAAATCAAAAATCAAATCCCCTATTCTTTTTTATTTTATTATTCATTAATATATTGGAGAAAGGAAAATAGGGTTTTGAATCACACTAAACATCACATATATAAAATCTGATACCTAGAACTATAATCTTCTATCCAAGAGCAATGTAGCTCAACTATTTGGCATTTTTTGGTGTTTTTAACGGGAGACATCTATGTTCAAATTTTTCTACCCCAACTATTAAATTATGCCGAAAAAATATTTTAAAAAATACCCCTAAATGAAATGCCAACACCAATCATAAACATTTTATTTTTATTATGTTCTAAATTCATCTCATTGTATTTGTTTGGATGGAAAATGTTTTTTGAAAAATATTTTATTATGATTGATTATTGATAATATTGTGGGTTAAAGGAAAATGTATTAGATTCATAGTAAGAGTCTTGTAGCTTATTGACATTATATGTTTTTCACCTTAAACTATCACCTTGATTACACTTAATCCCCCTAAAATTTTGAAAGACACTTAACCCTAACTGCCCCCCTTCCCCCAAATTTTAGAAATGCATTACACTTAGCTCTAACTTATTTATTTTTATTTTTTTTGCTGTTAAATTTGATTTGATTTTAACATTAAAAGACTAATTTATCTGTCGATCCATTTTTGCAAGATGAATAAATTGGTATTTCAATGGTAAATTTTTTCATACTTAACTCCAAAACAAATGATAGGGTGACATTGAAATGATGTTATAATTTTGGGGGTCAATTGTGCATATCATAATTTAGAAGGTTAAGTGAAATCAAGGTCATAGTTTAAGGTAGAAAAATGTAATTTGTTTATTAAAAACTAGGTTTATAATTTATAATAAAATATAATTAGGCCAAAATACAAAAGCTCTTCTTGGTTTTGGAGCAATTGCAAAAACGCCCCCTAAAGTTTCAATTTTTCTTTATAATTCTCTGAGATTTTCACATTCTCCAAATTGACACTTGATATTAATTTTTGTAATTTATGTGAATGGAAAAATCACATGACCCATTTATATAGATCAGTGTCGTCGGTCAGTTTGACGGATAGGGCTGTAAACTAGCCGAGTTTTGCCGAGTAGTGCATGTTCAAGCTTGGCTCATCGGTAAAATTAAAAAGCTCAAGCTTGGCTTGAGCTTGAGACAAGCCTAAAATATTGTTTGAGCTTGAGCTTGTGGGAATGCTAAAAAGCTTGAGCTTGGCTTAGATTGGCTTGATTCATTAGTCAAGCCAAGCTCGAGCTTAATATCAAGCTCAAACTCGAGCTCAGATCAAGCTTTTGAGCTTGAGATCCAACAAAATTATCTTATCAAATGCTTAAATCTTCCAAAATCAAGTAAACAAAAATAAGAAAATAGCATACTGCCATACTCATTTTATCATGCTTCTAGTTCGACCTATGATTAGCCATTGTTCATAATGCAACTTTTACAAAATTAAATTCATCCATTCATCTTTTATTGTCTATAGCTTCATCAATTGTTTAAAATATAATTTTTACATCCACATTAGATGATAAAGAACTAGAAAAAGACTTGTGTTGTAACTATTGTAAATGAGAAAGAATTAACATGTTTTATAACTTTACACTAGATAATGGATAAGAAAGGATCATATGTGGCCCACTTATAAATATTCTTAAAAAGGTAATTAAAGTCTAAAGTGGTGCTTGATCAGTTTAGAGGGAAGTGAAAAATTAAGGTAAAGGGTAGTGGTCTATTATGAGACAATTTATTATTAAGATATGTATAATGAGTTTATTTAAAAATCACATATCAAGCCTATAAATGAGTCTATACTTGATTTATTTTGTATCGAGCCTTATAGCTTACGAGCTTGTTCATGAACAAATAGTTTTGCTTGGGCTCGGCTTGTTTACTAAACAAGCCTAAAACTAAGGCTCAAACTTGACTTATTTATAAACAAACAATCTTGAACGAACTTTTTTATCAAGTCAAGTTCGAGTTATTTATGAACCGCTTGGTTCATTTACATCGTAGATATGAAAACTCATAAAATTGTAAAAGAGTTGGGTATTTTGCTTCGGACCGAACCCTTGATTTCGAAATTAGGCCCAAAACTTAATAATAATTTGATTTCATAATAGCTCCGAAAGAGGAAAGTTTTGGCGGAAAACAATCTCCCTCTTTCTCTCTCCTCGCTGATCCGCCTCAGCCGCCGCAGCTCCTCCACAAAGACGAAAAGACCTACCGCAAGAACGAATAGATCAGCGGCGTTCAGGTAAAAATTTATCTGGTGATATTCTTGATGGTGAATTTACTTCATATAATATTTTAGAAGATAGTGGCTCTTTATACTTTGTTTTTGTATTTGCAAGAATTGTCCATTTTGTTCTGTCTTTCACTTTCTTATTTGTAGCTCTACTGAATGTAGTGGTCTCGTCTTGCGTAATGGATATTCAAGAATTGCAGTAAATGAATATGTCCTGGACGTGTTTGATAGAATGCTTGAAAGGAAATATCAGCTCTTGAAAACTTCTAATATGCTTTGATTTTTGATAATGTTTGAGAATTATTTTACTTTTTCCTTTTAAATGGATGCTTCATAGACAAAAGCAATGTGAACTATGTTGACTGAAGGAGATGCTTTTAGCAGGCCTATCTATTATTGAGATATTGTCAGATGAACCCCTCAGCGTTCTGTCTCAAACTTGGATCTTTAGCTAACATGGAAAGAAATAAATGATCATAAATTTTTTCTTTTTCTTAGTTGATATGCAAAGAAATAACAGATCTTAAATTTTTGGCTATTTGTCTGTTTATGAATTGGTGGTTGTAATTTTGAATGCATAAAGATTGGATGTTTGTTGCCAATTCTAGTAATCGGGTGTGAAATATCAGTGGTTGTTGGTATTGTAAATTTGAGGGTATAATCCCTACCTGGTAGTATAGAGAGGTTTGTTGCTTGAATTTATGGAAATAAGTTGCCAGTTTCAACATTATAAGCTTTTTCTAGCTTTTAGTATTTGTTTTTGTTTCGAGAATTCCTTGCTTAAGAATTGTTACATTATCATAAAGAAAAACCATTGTTCCCATGCAATGTGGGATGGCTTGCTCGTGACTCATTGAGGAAGGGGCTGGGTGAGTAGTTATGTGAAGGACCTAATGCTGAACATAAACAGATATATCAAATTTCTTGTTGCTTGGCCTTCCAAAGTTATAATTTTTTTCTATATGGTCTCTTCTAATGTGAAAAGATAGATTCCTGTGGTACATGGATGGGAAGGGAACCAACAATACTTTGCATAAAAAGGTAGGTTAATAGTGGTGGGATATAGCTAAGAAATATTGCTGAAGGATAAGTGTGTGAAGTGGTAGATTTAATCATACAAGAAAAAATTATCTTAGGGTTCTCACATACTTACACTTTGCTTTTGGAAGGATCTTTGATTAGCATTTTGACATGAAGTAACCCTGGGCATGGCACTGCTTATTTCACTTGAGTTGTTATGACTGTTAGAATTTTCTGCCCTGGTACTTTGATAGTTTGATGTATTTATTTTCTTCAATGGCTCAAAAGAAAAAGGAAAACGATGGCTCTGGGTGGTAAATGGTGGGGTTGGTGATACCCGATTAAAAAAAGAAAAAAACAAATTAAGGGTGGCAATTTAGTAATTTTGACGTTGGGTTATTATATATATATATATAGACACACACATACTATCTAGATTAGAAATCCTAGCCAACCTTAAACTCATTAGTTGTTATTGAATCAAATAACCCCCGAAAGAAGACTACCCAAGGATTTTAGAGAAAAGAGGGTTGAAGGTTCTTGAGATTATTAAGGTAAGTGACTTAGAATAAATTAGTGTACTCTTAATGAGCCTTAGGCAGTAGGTTCCTTGGAGGCCCGGCTACCTCGAATTAGTCATAAATCTTGTTTTAGTTTGTTTTCTTGGTTTAGTATGGGTGGATTTAGAAGTTTTTTTATTGAATCTAAGTTGTTTCAGTTGGTGGTGGAGGAAGGAGGGAACTTTTACTCCCTTAGGATTTTTGAACGGGGAAAATATTACATGCAATCGGTTTTTATGGGTAAGAGTGCAGCACTTTGGGTGATGCGGAGTCTGGAACACACCGTGATAGGGGTTAATTCGAAGCAATTTTTCACGTTCAAGAATGGTGATTCTGCCTATACTTTTCAACGAGGGTTCAACTCGTTTGGACAGTACTTATCTGTGACCGAGCTTAAGGTAGGGGGGTTGCGGAGAACTATCATTATTCCTGCCGGTAAGTCACAAGGAGGATGAAAAACTTTTGGGATTGAATTAAGAAGAATATTGGAACCTTCCCAATATGCGGTGGGTGGATTGCATTTTGTACCGTACAAGTATAAGCAGGTGTCAAAAAATCGTATTGCCAGGTCCTATGTGGAAGCTGTCAAAGCTCCAGTACAGGCAAGGTTGAAGCCTATTCGACAGCCTTTTATCAAAGAAAAGGTCAAGGATGGTGTCGTGGAGAAGATTTTGGAGCGTCCGAGAGACAATTCTCACACACAGGTTGTACTTTATGAAACTCAGGTCAGAAATTTTCCCCAGGCAGCTATGGGTAGTGGTGAGGGTGGAGAAGGGAGTATTAATGGTAAGAATAATATTGAGGAGAAAATCCCGGAGGGTAAGAAGCTCAATATTCCTTTGAATTTTAATTCGAATTCAAAAATTGTTGAGTTTGGAAAGTTGCATGATAATAGGAGATGACGTTGGTTAGGGAGAGGATTGATTGTGGCTGTGAATGAGTTTGGAAAGAGACGGGTTTCCTGGGGGAGAGCTAAGGGTGGTCAAATAGCTGGCAACTGGGTGGTAAGGGAGAGTAATATTGCTCAGAATAAATTAGTGGGGCTGGGCCCATGCAATCAGACAGATAACGTAAGTCAAACAGTGGGCCTTTTGGGAAGTAAGGAGTCTGTTGTGGGCCTGGGTTTGGCAAGCCCATGTTTATTTGAGGCTGGAGAGAGTTCTACTAATGGCCTTAATGTTCTAGAGTCCTCTCATCTGAGCTGTTTAGCTACTTCGAGCTTGAGTAGGAGTGAAACCATTGAACCGAAGAAACTTGTGAGTTCCAGGGACTTACCCACTACAACGATGATGCTCGCGACGTCGCCGGAAGTGATCTCGGACATGGGCTCTTCTGTGGCAGCGACGGTAGTGGCCGGCGAGGGTGGTTGGCTCAGCCCGGACCGGTTCGCTTCAACTCTCACCGTGCCGATAGGACTAGAGGAAGTGGCCCATGCATCCCACGACTCGATATCAGTGATCGGTGACCCGTGTGGGTCGGTGGTGGTGCCGGTGGTGTCCTCGGCCACGATGTCTTCTATTTTTGCACCAGAAGTGATGGGTGCTGATAGTTTTAGTGGTCCGAGAATTCAGACCCAGTCCTCCACCAAGCTAGTTAAGCCAGTGGGGGTGGTCCAGGCACCCAGTGAGTCTCCTCTGGTGGCAAAGGAAGATGGGGAAGAGGATTTTGTGGGTTCGGAAGGTTCAGACATTATAAATTATGATTTTGAGTCTAAGGGAGTTAATTTATCAGGCCCCACTATTAGGGAGTTGGTTGGAGACTTGGATAAGTCTTGGGTTAATTCCAAAGAATGGATGCTACAATTGCGTGATGGTAGGCAATTAGTGATTCCATTGTCTTTGTATCGATCTCCAGATTGTATGTCAGTCTGCTCTAATGCAGGGCAGATGGTTAGCTGGGCAGATAAGGATGTGGGGCTAGTAGAGTCTTTGTCTGTGGTTCCCGGGATAGAGAATGAGATGTGGGAATTTAATGAAAGGTTGAGGTGTTGTGAGAGAGGTGATGAGCCATTAGTTGTGGTACCTTTGGCCACTGAAGGTCCATTGGAGTTGGTGTCCAGTCAGGTGAAGGAGACTGGGTGTAAGGAGAGTGTGGATAATCGTCAACTATCACAATGGGTAATTAATAGGATGAAGGCTTTTAAGAAATCTGTGGGCACTTCGCTGGAAGGTTTTAAGGAGCAGATTACAAGATTGTTATTAGCCATAGAGGCCAGAAAGAAAGATAAGCAGAAACTAATGGTGGGTGAACAAATGAAGTTGGTCAAGTCAGGTCAGAAATGGGAGTTGAAAAATTTGTTGTCTTCTTTGAATGTTGAGTATGATCCAAATAAAGCAAGGAGTGCAAGTTCTGAGCGGGTTGTTGTGCCTTATCAATGAATGTGAGGATTATTTCTTGGAATGTTAGGGGGTTGAATGAGCAGGATAAAAGGCTCAGGGTGAGAAATCTGATTAGGAAATAGGGGCCAGATGTGGTTTGTCTTCAAGAAACCAAAATGGGGCTGATTAATAGAGCGGTGATTCGTAGTTTGTAGGGTGGCCAACATGTTGACTGGTCTTATTTAGGTAGTTGTGGAGCTTCTGGTGGGGTGTTAGTGATGTGGAATACTCGGGTAGTGAATAAAAAGGAGGAAGCAGTGGGGAGATTTTCGGTTTCTTGTAAGTTTACAATTGTGTCTGATCAGTTTGTTTGGGCGTTTACTGGTGTTTATGGTCCTAATCTACACCGAGACAGGAGGTTTTTATGGGAGGAACTTTATGGCTTGAATAGTTGGTGGAGTGTTCCATGGTGTGTGGGTGGTGACTTTAATGTGATTAGGTTCCCTTTCGAACGATTGAGGTCTAATTCTTTCACTATTGCTATGCGGGAGTTTTCCAATTTTATTTCGGAGCAGGGTCTAATTGATTTGCCATTGCAAGGGGGTACTTTTACTTGGTCAAATGATAGAGAAGTTGCCTCAATTGCCTCAAAGGCTAGGCTGGACAGGTTTTTGTTCTTTACAGACTGGGAGGATAAGTTTCCAACAGTTTCACAAAGACGGATGTCTAGGTTGTGCTCGGATCATTTCCCAATTGTCCTTGAGGGTGGCTCTTTTCAGAGAGGGTGTATGTTGTTTAGATTTGAGAATATGTGGCTTAAGGATGAAGGTTTTGTGGATAGTGTTCAGTCTTGGTGGGATTCCTACTAGGTTCACGGTGCACCGAGTTTTATTCTGGCCAATAAATTAAAGCTCCTTAAAAATGATTTGAAAAAATGGAATGTGGAGGTGTTTGGTCATGTTAAAGCTCGGATAAAAAAATTGTGGAAGGATCTTAGTGTTCTGGAGAACATGGAGGAGAGTCGGGGATTATTAGTAGAGGAAATGGTGGAAATGGGAAGAATTCGTGATGAGTTAGAAAAAGCAACTTTGTTGGAAGAAATATGTTAAAGGCAAAAATCTAGAGTTCTCGGTGTTAGGGAAGGAGAACGGAATACTAAATTTTTCCACCGTATAGCTAACTCTCACAGGAGGGTTAATTCTATTGATCAGCTTATGGTGGGTGGGGTGCTATCTTCGGACTCGGCTGCTATAGCAGACTGTATCTCTCAGTTTTATAGGCAACTTTACTTTGAGGAGGTGGCTCATAGACCTGTCTTAGATGATGTGGATTTTTCTAGCATCTTGGTGGAAAATGCAAGTTGGCTAGATAGGCCTTTTGAGGAAGAAGAGGTGTTTGAGGTGATCCATGAGTGTAATGGTGATAAGGCACCTGGTCCGGATGGTTTTTCCATGGTATTTTTCCAGTCTTGTTGGGGTGTTTTGAAATCTGAAATTATGGCTGTATTCCACAATTTCCATACTCAGGCAGTGTTTGAGAAGAGTCTTAATGCTTCGTTCCTTGCCCTTATTCCTAAGAAAGTGGATGCTGTGGAGGTCAAGGATTTTCGGCCTATCAGCTTAGTTGGTGGGATTTATAAGATTATTTCTAAGGTGTTGGCTAATCGGCTTTGTAGGGTGGCGCATGTGTTTATTTCGGATTCACAAAATGCTTTTGTGAAGGGTAGACAGATTTTGGATTCCGTCTTGATTGCTTCTGAATGTATTGATAGTAGATTGAAGTCAGGAGTTCCGGGTGTGTTGTGTAAATTGGATGTGAAGAAGGCGTATGATCATGTGAGTTGGGATTTTTTTATGTATATGTTACAGCGCTGTGGTTTCTCAGAGAAATGGAGAAAATGGATAAGGTATTGCATTTCAACTGTAAAGTTTTCCATCCTGATCAATGGTAGCCCAACTGATTTCTTTGGAAGTTCTAGGGGGCTTCGGCAAGGGGATCCTTTATCTCCATTGTTGTTTGATATTGTGATGGAGGCATTAAGTCGTATGTTGGATGTGGCTGCCTCCGCTGGGGAATTCTCAGGCTTTTCTATGGGTAGTACGGCTGGTCAATCAGTGATGGTGTCTCACCTTTTATTTGCAGATGACACTCTAATTTTTTGTGATGTTGAACCTTCTAAGATTGCTAAACTGAGGGCGATTCTTGCTAGATTTGAGGAGGTGCCAGGGCTTCATATTAATTTGGGGAAATCCGAGTTGGTACCTGTTGGTGGGGTACCCAATTTGGAGATTTTGGTGGGTATGTTGGGGTGTGGGCAGTCTTCTCTACCCTTGAAATATTTGGGCCTTTCATTAGGTGCAAAATTTAAGGACTTATCTGTTTGGAATCCTATCCTAGAGAGAATGGAGAGGAGATTAGCAGGTTGGAAGAGAATGTATTTAGCTAAAGGGGGTAAAGTGACACTCATTAAAAGCTCACTATCTTCTTTACCTACATACTTTCTTTCCATTCTTCCTTTACCAGGTAAGGTGGCTAAGCGTATGGAGAAATTACAGAGAGGTTTTTTGTGGAATGGGATTGGAGGTGAACCTAAAATTCATTTACTTAATTGGGCCAAGGTTTGTAGGCCTTTGCAGGTTAGGGGGTTGGGTATTAGACAGTTGGGTACCTTTAATTCTGCCTTACTAGGTAAATGGTTGTGGAGGTATGGCTCGGAGACTGATACTTTATGGAGGAAGGTTACAGAGGCAAAATATGGAAACATTTGGGGTGGTTGGTGTACGAAGAAGGTGACAAGTCCTTATGGGGTCAGCTTGTGGAGATACATTAGAAGTGGCTGGTTGAACTTCTCTAAACTTCTTGTTTATGATGTGGGGGACAGTACTAGAGTGAAATTTTGGAAGCATGTGTGGTGTGGGGATTGTACCCTCCAAGAGGCCTTTCCGGAGCTTTACTGTCTTAGTAGGTCAAAGGATTCCTCAGTGGCTGAAGTTATGGGTTGGTCGGCTGGGAGATTTCATTGGAATGTGCAATTTCGTCGTCCACGACAAGATTGGGAAGAAGAAGCATTTGACCGGTTTATGGAGTTGGTATATTCTTCGTCAGTGCAGGGGTTTGACCCAGATAAGGTTTGTTGGAAGCCTGTAAGGTATAAAGGTTTTGAGGTTAGAGATTATTATAGTTTCTTCTACCCTCCTAATCTTGTTTCCTTTTCATGGAAAATGATATGGCAATCGAAGGTTCCTCCAAGGGTAGCTTTCTTTTCTTGTCTGCTTCCTTAGGTAAGATCTTAACAACAGATAACCTTCGTAAAAGACGAGTGATAGTGCTTAACTGGTGCTATATGTGTAAGAGGTGTGGGGAGTCGGTGGATCATCTTCTACTTCATTGTTCCATAGCTTGGGAGTTGTGGTCTTTGGTTTTTTGTTTGTTTGGTATTCAATGGGTTATGCCTCATACTGTTCTTGAGTTGTTTGAGACTTGGCAAGGAAAGTTTGCGCGACATCGTCACATTGATGTTTGGAAATTAGTGCCTCACTGCTTGATTTGGTGCATTTGGCGTGAAAGAAATGCTAGAAGCTTTGAGGGTTGCGAACGCTCTTTGCTGGAGATTAAATCCTTTTTCTTACACACTCTCTTTGAATGGAGTGTGGTTTTTTCTCATTTTTCTCATTCTTCCTTTTCTATTTTTCTTGACCGTTGTTCTTTTGTCTCTTGATTTGTGCCCCCATAGTACATCCCCAATGTACTCGGTTTGGCAATTTTTATTATTAATAATATTCTTACGTTATTTATTAAAAAAAAGGTAAGTGACTTAGGGTGCGTTTGTTTTGCGTTTTGGAGCCCAGCGTTTGCGTCTGGCTTCTTTCTTTCTTTTTTTTTTTTTTTTTTTTTTTTTTTTTTTTTTACCAGCGTTGGTGCACTGTTCATGTGAACAGTAACCAAAAAATATTTTTTTTATTGTTTTCAGCAAAATAAGCGGTATCTAAACGCATACTTAGAATCCATTTTTACTATTGATCTAATGATTTTTTTAAAGAAAAATTAAGAACCCCAGGATTGGTTTGATTTTTGTTGAACTTTGGGGATTTTCACATGATTGACGACCATTACACGGGATTTTGATTAAATTGCTGTAGGTCTAGACATATGTCTTGATTTTTTATTTGTTTTTTTAATATGATTTGGGGATTGAATATTATTCGATTTGGGTAGTTCTTTGCATTTTAAAATCAATATTCATTGTCTTGGGAAATTTCAAGAATGGTTGTATATCACTGAGATCTTAATGATCTTGATGAAGTATAGCATTTTGGAAACCCTTTGGGTAATTAAACTGATGTCTAATTGATTTTTAGGTCAAGTTTGGAGAATGCTAAAAGTTTGAAAGGAGTTTTTGAGTAGGCATCAATTTGAGGTAAGTGACCTTTTCCTGAATTATTACAAAATTGTTAGAAATAAATTTTATTTATGAAAATTATTATTTTTCTTGCAAAAATTGATTCAATAAATTTAGCTTCTTGATTTTATGAAAAGATTTGTATTTTATACTGTATTCAAAGATTTAAACAAAAAAAATTGGCTAATTAAAAAAAAATTTGCATTTTTCAAAATAGGGTCAAGCATGTGTGAGATTCTGAAAAATTGTATGAAATCTTTTATTGAGCTTTTTCATTCCGAATGTGATATTGAATATGAATTGAAAGATGTTGAATGTGTTAGAATTTATAATATGGTTTGATTTTGCTGTGAGCCTTGCCAAGGGGGTAACGTTTTCTCAGGAATTAGTTCCTTCTTGGACATATCACAGGTTAACACTTGATTCTGGGTCTAGTCATACAGCTTGACCATACATAGATTATTAGTATATGTATATGTATGACTTTTGAATCCTAAGAAATTTTCTATTAATTACTTTATTGAAAAACGATTGATTTTATTGAAATGATGGTGCAAAGCTTATGAATTTTACACACTGCAGATAAATAACGTAAGAATATTATTAAAAATGGAAAGATTGCGAAACCGAGTACATTGGGGATGTACTATGGGGGCACTAATCAAGAAACAAAAGAACAACGGTCAAGAAAAAAAGAAAAGGAAGAACAAGAAAGGTGAGAAAAAACCACACTCCATTCAAAGAGAGTGTGTAAGAAGAAAGAATTAATCTCCAACAAAGAGTGTTCACAACCCTCAAAGCTTCTAGCATTCCTTTCACGCCAAATGCACCAAATCAAGCAATGAGGCACTAATCTCCAAACATCAATATGATGATGTTGCGCAAACTTTCCTTGCCAAGCCTCAAACAACTCAAGAACAATATGAGGCATAACCCATTGAATACCAAACAAGCAGAAAACCAAGGACCACAACTCCCAAGCTATGGAGCAATGAAGTAGAAGATGATCCACCGACTCCCCACACCTCTTACACATATAGCACCAGTGAAGCACCATCACTCGTCTTTTACGAAGGTTGTCTGTAGTTAAGATCTTACCTAAAGAAGTAGACCAAGAAAAGAAAGCCACCCTTGGAGGAACCTTCGATTGCCATATCATTCTCCATGGAAAGGAAATAGGAGTAGGAGGGTAGAAGGAACTATAGTAACCTCTAACCTCAAAACCTCTATTTCTTGCAGGTTTCCAACAAACTTTATTTGGGCCAAACCCCCGCACTGTCGAAGAATAGACCAACCCCATAAACCGATCAAAGGCTTCTTCTTCCCAATCTTGTGGTGGACGACGAAATTGCATATTCCAGTGAAACCTCCCAGCAGACCAACCCATAACTTCAGCCACCAAGGAATCCTTTGACCTACTAAGACAATAAAGCTTCGGAAATGCCTCTTGGAGAGTACAATCCCCACACCACACATGTTTCCAAAATTTCACTCTAGTACCATCCCCCATATCATAAACAAGGAGTTTAGAGAAGTTCAACCAGCCACTTCTAATGTATCTCCACAAGCTGACCCCATAAGGACTTGTCACCTTTTTCGTACACCAACCACCCCACATGTTCCCATATTTAGCCTCTATAACCCTCCTCCATAAAGTATCAGTCTCTATGCCATACCTTCACAACCATTTTCCTAGCAAAGCAGAATTAAAGTTCTCCAACCGTCTTATACCCAACCCCCCCACCTGCAAAGGCCTACAAACCTTGGCCCAATTAACTAAATGTATTTTAGGTTCACCACCAATCCCATTCCACAGAAAATCTCTCTGTAATTTCTTCATACGCTTTGCCACCTTCTCCGGTAAAGGAAGAAGGGAAAGAAAGTATGTAGGTAAAGACGAGAGTGAGTTTTTAATGAGTGTCACCTTACTGAGTTTTCTAGGTGGCTATTTTGGTCCAAATGTTAAGGTTACGTTTGGTAACTGTTTTTTTCCCTTATTTTCTATTTTTGAGACTAAAAAACTTGTTTGGTAACTCAAAATGGACAAAAAACAAAAACGGTTCTCAAACTCAATTTGTGAAGGAAACTGAAAATATGCAAAAGACTGTTTTCAGTTTCTAATTTTCAAAAGTCAATGAAAACACGCATTTAATTTAATGAGTTTGTCTCGTTTAATGAATTAGCATTAGAGTTCAAATCCTAATAACAACATATTT
This sequence comes from Notholithocarpus densiflorus, assembly GCA_030021035.2. NCBI lineage: Eukaryota > Viridiplantae > Streptophyta > Magnoliopsida > Fagales > Fagaceae > Notholithocarpus > Notholithocarpus densiflorus. Next base: position 17,208 of record JARYZH020001095.1, on the reverse strand, counting down.
TAGTATTTTCTATTTTTTTCTTCAAAAAACTATCTTTTTAATTTCAGCTAACCAAACATGTTTCTGATTTCAAAAATACAAGAAATTTTTTTTATTTATTTATATTTCCAAAAACAAGTTTTTGAAAATAGAAAAATAAAATTTGTTACAAAACATAACCTAAGTTTGTAAGGGTAGTTTTGTTATTTAGGCATCACTTGTTGGATTTAAGGGTAGATTTGTCCTTTTAATTTGAGAAATGTTATGTCTACAACAAATCATAGGTGGTTACTTGTTATTTGTTCAAATTTGAACCTACCATTGAGATTACTTTTTTGTCCCAATAATAACAATCACTAACAACCTGCTATTTAGGATTTGTTTTGAAAATATTGTGCACGTAGCATTTCTCTTTTAATTTTATGGGGGTTATGTATCACATGGCTATTAATAATACCACGTACATTTCCTTCTTCTAATACATCATAAAATAATCTAAATAACATTTTTATATAATTTTTTTACATCCAACAAAGTAACAAATTAGCCAGGATAAAAACACCCAATTACGAACCACCCAACCACCCCAGCCAAAAAAAAAAAAAAACTACCCAAGCATTGATGGCTCCCTGCTGAGTCGTTGCATGACCCAAGCCAAGCCACCATCAACCTTCCTCTGCCTTGTGACGGCGCTGTTGCACGCCCCACAAATCCTACATGCTGCAACCCATGCCACCCAACGGCGATGATCCACAACCCATACAAATTCAATGAGAGTGCAGGAGAGGAGAGGAAGAGCAAAGAGAGAGGGTTTTTCTGTTTCTTTATTCAGAGAAGAGGGGAAGGGGTTAATAAAAAATGGAGGAAATGTTTTACAAGTGCTATAGTTCTCTTGTATATTTAAAAGAGACTGTAGCTTTTGCAAAATTTTGAACAGTGATGAATGATCTGGTGTAAGGGGTCTTTTTTTTTTTTTTTTTTTAATTTGATGAACATGACTCTCTATTTGAGATATTTAGTTGTTTCACAACACTGGATGGAAATGCTCTTAGGGTGCTCATTGCATGTTTTCAAACTTTAGAATGCAAAGTACCAATGACTCCATCGCTTAGGTTGTTTTTCTACCCAAAAATTTATGGATGGTAATGTTTAACTCAACTTGGAGTTGTGAATTTAGATGTGTTTGTTTGTTTGTTTGTTTTTTTGTTAATGACGTGGACCCTCACCAAGGCAGGACTCTTGGGATGTGCATACTTGTGATTGTCTATTTGGCCTATTTGGCATCTTGAATTATTTTGAATGAAGAATATGATTATTTTCAATTATGAGCAAAATGATTGATTTTTGTAATTTAATTTATAACGTTTGTAAACTTTTTTATAATGATTATGTAGTTGGTTTACACAATATACATGTTCTACATGTTTTGAATTATACAGTAAATATTATTGATAATTTGACCATATCAATTATCAAGCACTAAGAAACGTTTTCCAACTCATTTTCAAGGCTACTGTCAAACACAGGAAAATTAATCATTTTATCAGAAAATGTTTTTTTTTTTAAGTCATTCAAAAAACAAAAAACAAAAAAAAAAAAAAAATCCGTCGAAACAAACAAAAATTAATAAACTTTCTTTATAATTTTATTGATGAAAAATAGTTAAAATGACTATGCCTTTACGAATTAACTTCTCTCAGGATATGATCCCCTCCCATTTAAATCCGTCATTTCCCTTCAATTTTTAGCTAGATGTGAGGCACGTGACATTTAATTGATTTTGTGTGGTTTATATGGATTTTTAAAACCATTATATTTATTTATTTATATGCTACATGTTTTAAATCTGGATAAAAATTTAAGGAAATTGGGTAATTTAAATGGGTGGGGATCATCATATCATATTGATAGGCCTAACGAGTAAACTACATATGTTCTCGCATGAGTCCCTTACTTGAATGGGAAAGGAAAATACATAAAACAATTCAAAAACTACATTTAAATAGAGAGAATTTTCCTCACAAGAGAGAGTTTACATGGAGGTATTAGTTGGACATGGAGGAGCAGAGATGTCAGTAATCCCTTCTAACATCAATACAACACTCTTCATGGAAGGACGAAGAACTGGTTGATCTTGAATGCACCATAACCCCACTTTAACCATATTCTCCAAGGTTCTCTTATCTACCTCTTCACCAACCACAATCTTTTCCAATTCTCTAGCAACAAAGCATTTATATACCCAAGTAGAAAGATCAATTTCTTCAGGTCTTGACACATTAACCTCCATGTTCCTTCTGCAACATACAATCTCCAAAAGCACCATTCCATAACTATAAACATCTGCCTTCACTGATATTGGGGTATTCTTCTGCCACTCAGGTGCCAAATACCCTCTTGTCCCTCTAACCATCGTGAAGGTTCTTGTTTGATCTGGCATTAACGATTTTGCCAAGCCAAAGTCGGAGATTTTAGCAGTCCAAAAGTCATCCATCAAAATGTTTGAGGGCTTTATATCACAATGAATAATAGGGGCCTTACACTCCTCATGTAGATAGAGAATCCCTCTTGCAACATCTAACGCTATTCTTACTCTTTCATCCCAGTCTGGACGCCTTATAGCTTTAAAAAGAACATCGGCGAGGGAGCCATTGCTCATATATTCATAGACAAGAAGCCTTTTAGAGCCCTCAGCACAATAACCTAGCAATTGTACCAAATTTTTGTGGTGAGTTCTCCCTATTGCTCGCATCTCTGCACGAAACTCCCTTTCACCTTCTTCCACCAATTTTTCTAGTCTCTTCACTGCAACAAGTTTTTTACCTTTGTATAAAGCCCCTTTGTATACTGTTCCGAAAGAACCCTTACCCAACTCATCTTTGAAGCCATTTGTTGCTCTTCTGAGCTCATCATATGAAAACAAATTTAAAGCAAGCCCCTTAGTCAGGCCCAGTGTTTCACTCTCTTTCAGTCTTTTATACCTTAGAACTCGTATTTTGAACATATAAATGCCAGAAATTCCAAGGGCAAGACAGGAGAACGTAGTAAAAGCTAAAACTAAAACAAGAATTTGCACTATAACCTTTTTGCTTGTGAACACGTGGACAGGAGGCTTCACTAATTCGGGAACAGTTTCATTCCAGCTTCTCATGCTCACCTTGAAGAGAGCTACAGTATCCTGGTTTGTATCTCTTCTAACGTATCTCAGTGGAAGCTTGTATCTCTGGCAATACAAATTAGTACTGAACACAGTGAACAGTGCTGCCTCACAATTGCAGTCTTCCAAGCAAGACTTGCCACATTCTTCCTTCGTTGTCATGGGTTCATATGTGTAAGGAATATCGCTCCACATCATATTCAGTGTGGTAGTGATGTTATATGATGCCACATGATCATTGCCGCCTCCGCACCCTACTTCTGAAAAGTTTCTCTCACAGCCGAGAGATGGATTATTTATGTCAACCAAATCGGTTCCAGGAAGACAAACACAGTATGGTTTGTCGTCATTGAGTGTGCAAAAGCTGTTGAAGCCACAGAAACCATTCACCTTGCAGAGATCCATGTCCTTCAATGCTGACCACTCAACATCTGACGATTTTAGTTTGCCAGTCTCGTCAAAGGCATGCGAGTACAACCGAAAAAATCCGTTAGCATCGAGAGTTGCACGATAGATGGTGTTGGTGTCATTGCTTGCTGATGATGGACTAAAATCTTTTACGCTGTCCATGCTAGTGCTGTTGATGATTTGTAGATGCCCTGTATCATTGAGATAAAGGCGATACTTAAGGTCATTTCCATTGGCACCATTGCCATATCCATTACTTCCAGCACCCCAGTAAGCTTCACTTATATCGTCTAAAGTGTTTGCCGGGTATAGAACAAGGTTTCCATCATACTGCATCTTCAGACGATATTGTCCAGTTGAGTGGTTGGTCTCTGATACACTAGAGAACAATTGACCACCGGAGGGCAGAATCTGCCCTCCCAAAATAGTATCAGTTGGATATTTGAAAGTCTCCCAAATGATGGAATGTTTTTTGTTGTAGAGGACAAAATTGCCAGAATCAAACATGCAGGCAAAAGAAGCAGAATCTGATGTTGTAGCACTGATAGGCTTCTCCTCTTCTTGCTCATAAGTTTTCAAAAGTAGCTTACCACTGTGTGTTAAATCCAGTGTTGTCGCATTTGAGGTAATCGGAGGATCATCACGGTTTGCTGTCCACACAACCGTTATATTGTCTATACCCACCAACCAGATTCCGACCATAAAACCAGTGCCTTGCCGATAGAATCCAAATGCAAATTGGCCAGAAGGGGAAGGCCATGACGTGGGGGTAATTGTGGGATGGATTGAAGAACCCAGGCCTATATGCTTACATTGCTTTTGTTGAGGTTGAGCTCCTCCACATGCAAAGGATATAGAGAGTAGAAAGAAAACAGCAAATTTGGAAGCCATGAGAGAAGGGTAACAAAGGACCATAACATAACAACAAGCTTCTTGCATCAACTAAGTTTTGCCAACTAGCTGGCAATAATTGCTGGCCCTTTTGTGAAAAGTTATAGCAGTAAATTTTCTAGTTAAACATTGTAGTTTTGAAACGTGAACGGGACTTCTACGGGTTCCATGGACCACCTTTATTTGTTAGTTGTCCCTGACCAGTTTTTGCCCACGATGCACGATTTCTTTCGTCCTTGTTGACTGAAGCTTCCCCCGATCTTTACTCTCATAATATCTACTTTGAAAAAGACGAGGAGAGAGAATAATTCCAATGACACACTTAATTGGATATGCAATTTCAAAGTTTGTTAACTTTTGTAATTAATAATTATAAGTGGTTGACACTTTCTTATCCCATTAAAAATATGGATCCACCACATTTGAAATTTAGGTTGCAATTGACATAATTTTTTTTTCTATTTAGTTTTTTTTTTATACTATTCATGGGTCTCATTGCACTTTTTGGTACTGTTCATTGGTTACACGGTACTATTTTAGCTATCTTTTAGTTTTATTTACATTATTTTCACTAAAAAGTTTTTAGTTTTAGCTAAATAAGATGTTCCCAAACAGACTCTAAGTGTTCATTTTCTGAAAATTTTTTGTTGAAAGTATTATAGATAAATTTAAAAGATAGCTAAATAGTACAATAAGACCCATGAATAGTATCAAAAAGTGCAGTAAGACCCATAAATAATAGAAAAAATAAGCTAAAATTGCAAATAAGCAAAAACTTTCATCTTATTCCAAACGCACACTAAGTGTGAAAATTGCGGTGGATTTCAGTTAGCTTAATCGGTAAAATCTTTTATGGTTGAATAAGATATCTGAAGTTCAATCTTTGCTTACACCAAAAATCAATTGGTGTTTTGGTCTGATGATAAAAAGTTATTATCATGAGCGAATGTCATAGTTTGAAATTTTCTCAAAAAAATAAAAAATAAAATATCTAGTGTAAAAATTTGGGCGGAGTAGGGAGCGAAAATAAGAATAAAAAAAAAAAAGAGTTAAAGTCGGTCAAAATAGAGAATAAAATTTTGGTAGCTATTGTTTTCATATATCAAATCAGTACCTGGAATACAATAGGCGAGTGAGCGGGTTTGGGTCTCTCCATTTGACTTGTTAAAATGGAGTTGACTTAAAATGGAGAAGACCCTATTTCCCAAAGAGCACGGTTTTTATATTAAGCCAACACTTGGAAACAAATCAATCGCTCTTCTTCTTTTTTTTTTTTTCTTCTTAAAATTAATAATTTATTAATAATTTTCAAATTGTAAAGTAATCATATATATATATATAAAAAGAGTGAATATTTAAAGGTGAAAATACCATTTTAGTCCCTATATTTTGGGATCATGATCAATTTGGTCCCTATATTTTGATAGCAGTTAATTTGATTCTTGTTATTTTCAACTTACAATCAATTTAGTTTTTGCTGTTAATTCACTAACGAAAAATGTCTACGTGTCAAATAGTATGCATTGTTGGCATATTTCACACCTATACGGCTTATAAAATAATATTAAACAAATTTAATCAACATAAAAAAAATTTCCACATCAGCATTTATATGAAATTATAATTTTTTTAAAGGAAAAAATAATAAGAATTACACTTTCTTTTCTTTTCTTGGCAACCAAATATAATACAAACATTTAAAAAAAACTCAATACAAACATTGTTCGGTGGGTTTGTTTTTCAATTGAAATTGCTGGGTTTGATTTTTTTTTCAAACCCAAAGTCCTCTCTCTCTCTTGGAAATACAAAAAGCCAAACTAAAAGGAGTATAACCCAGAATTAGCTCCCTAAAGCTAAATCATAATGACCACAAATCAAGTAAATAACTAGATTTTATCAAAAAAATAAAAAAAAGAAGTAAATATCCAGATTAGAAATGACCAAAAAAAAAAAAAAAAACGACAATTCCCATCGTGACCAGCGATTTGGGTTAGTTGGGGCCAATCTTCGTTTTGTTTTGTTTTTTGTTTTTTGTTTTTTTTTGTTTTTTGTTTTTGTTTTTTTATTTTTTTATTTTTTTTATTTTTAGAAATCAAACGGTGGGGAGAGCTTGAACCACCTGTTCCACTCTCTCTACCTTGCCACCGCCGCAATCTAACCACCGACGAGACCAAACCTCTGTCGCGCCGATCAGTCGTCGCATGACTCAACCACCCAACAAGGACTGCAGAAGTTGTCGCCATTGAGGAGTTTCTTCAGGTCGTTGGAGATGCACCATTGGGTTGGAGTCCATTGCCACTGCTACTATTAGGATTGGTGAAGGCAGAAGTGATGGGTTTCTTTTAATGATGAGTTGTAGCTGCTATTGGTGATGAGTTTCATTTTGGGTTGGAGATTGGTTGTGACTACTATTAGTAATGGGTTTTGTTTTGAATTTCAATTCACAAGAACAAGCTTGCATGTCCTTGTGAAGGAAATCTCACAAGCGCCTGCGACGATACTTTTGGTTTCCCCAAATCCATGGGCAGTATGTCTTGGCCTAGGGTGGACCATGGCGGATGGTGTAAATGGAGTCGCCACCTAGTTTAGGTCTAGGAACCATAAATATAGCACTCTTGTGGAAGGACTGATCTTTACCAGAAAACGTGTTTGGAGTTTAGGTATGGGGATGGGAAGGTGTTAGGCACCCAACCCCACCCGACCCATGGGTCGGCCTCCACTTATTGTGTTCCAAATCCTAATTCCATCAAAGGGTCCTCAAATATGTTATTTTAAACTCGCACACACTAACATGCATCTAACATCCAAACATGGCATATGTCCCACACTCATCCATAGCATAAAACCTTATCATTCATCTAGCAATATATACCCAAAGGCAGCAAGTACATTACAAAATAGTATCACTAATCAAGGGAATTAATCAAGCATATTCATCATGTTCATTAATCAAGAAAGTTCACCATGTTCATCAACCAAATCAAATGGATGTTCATATAATTATGCATGACTTATCTCACTTACTTCGCTACACTATAACACCTCAGCACCTATGCATTAATGCATGTTTAAATTCTTATGAATGTTCATGTGGTTTATCAAAGTATAAACCCTAATCATCAATTTATCAATTTAAGCATGTGAAACATGTTATACTACTAACCGTAATGCTAAACATGTAAAAACTAGATTCAACAAGACCTAAACATGTGATTAAAACTAAGCAAAACAAATAAAATAGCAAGAACCCTAAATCTGCGTTTTTGGGCACGAGTATGCGTGCGCATACATGAAGTATGTGTACGCATGCCTCGAGTATGCGTACGCATGCATAAAGCATGCGCACGCATACACGCTCAGAAACACAGTTTTAAAGCAAGCAACGAATAATAATCAAACAAAACCTAGTATGCTTCTAATATTTAATTCAACCCTTCATTCAAAATATGGTAAGACACAACAAAACAAAATCAAACAAAACAAAACATATTTCTAAGTATGTATAACAAATAAATCAAATTAAGAATAACAAGAATACAAGTTATAAAAATTCAAATTAAGGAAAACAAATAAAATAGCAAGAACCTTAAATCTGCGTTTCTGGGCACGAGTATGCGTGCGCATACATGAAGTATGTGTACGCATGCCTCAAGTATGCGTACGCATACATAAAGCATGCGCACGCATACACGCTCAGAAACACAGTTTTAAAGCAAGCAACGAATAATAATCAAACAAAACCTAGCATGCTTCTAATATTTAATTCAACCTTTCATTCAAAATATGGTAAGACACAACAAAACAAAATCAAACAAAGCAAAACATATTTCTAAGTATGTATAACAAATAAATCAAATTAAGAATAACAAGAATACAAGTTATAAAAATTCAAATTAAGGAAGAGCCATGAAAAGAGACTCACCTTACTTATGGAATACAACTTGGTTGATATTTAACCGACCCCTCAGTGCCTACACAACAAGATTCAATGATAATCAAGAGAATCAAAGGATTCAATAATTCATAGGTAATCACAACTCAAAATAAAAGGATATTCTTGAAAAGATTGTTTGAAAAAAGGCTTTGAAAAAGATTAGAAAATAGTTTCTTCCTTAAGACTACTAGAGAGAGGTTTTTTGATGAACAAAAAACGTGCTAGCCGCTGTGTGTGCAGAAAATTTAGAGAAAGAAAGAGTTTAGGTAAAAAATAAACTCTCTCTAGATAGGGTTTGAGTTTGGAGGCATAATGTTGTATTTATATGTTTAAACTAGGGTCTTTGGGGCTTTTTAGACGTCTTTGGATGTTCCCAAGGGTCTCGGGGCCGGCCCACATCAAATAATGATTTTTTGAGCCCCTAAAATTGAAGTTTTGGAACCCAGAAAATTGGCTTGCGTACGCATGCTTCCCCCAAAACCCTAATTTTGATAGCTTTGATGGTCCTACTTTAAATGATCAAAACTCACTCAATATAAATTCAAATTAGGCAAAATTTGTGTTCAAATTGAAGCCCATAATGTCTACTTTCTAATGAAACAAACCTCACTCAAAAATTCTTTGTGGATAAAAAGTTATGGTCAAAACAGTGAGTAAATGTCATTTTTCAGCATCATTTTCAAAGCGATTTGAGCACTTTTGAGCTGTGATTTCTTCTAAACTATCAAAATAACTTCAATTACCTTTTGTAGACATGTCAAACTCATCATTGGGACCGGGGACTAAAATTTATTAACCGGGTACAAAATAAGGTGTCTACACTCTCTATCCGCTATCTCTTTTTCACTTTCTTTATTTGAAGTTGATATTAGTTTTGTGGGAAGGGAAAGTAATTGGGGGCATTTTAATTTTGTTTTTGCTTTTGATATTAGCTTTTTTTTGTTTTTTAGTTTTAAATTTAACCATTTTTTTAAGGAAAGGCTAGAGGGAAAGTGAACATTATTTTCATGAGCCACTTCAAATATGATAGAATAACATCAACATTAGAATTAAGTCCATAAGCCCTTTTTGGTAATTTGCACTGAAACAACAATTTTAGACTAATACCATACACAAGTTTTACCAAACGTTTTATTGTAATTTTCAAAATTGTGTTTTCCAAACTCACATTTTAAAAACATTATTTTAAAAATGCACTTTTTCAATCAACTTATCCAAACGAACCCTTAGTGGGATTTTAAAATGGAACATAATTTTACATATTTATTGTAGTAAATGAATAAGATTTATCTTTATATATATATATATATATATATATATATATATATATATAAATTGCTGGGATATATCTAATTTAGAGATAGTGTACCCTTTGTCCCAAATTTTTTGTCTTGTTTAGAAAATCCAACTTTTTAAGAAAATATTATTTATTGTTTTGTCTTTCTGAAATTACCCTTAAACAAAGTTATAAAAAATTTCTATCGTATGATTTGTAAATAAATATATATATATATTTTTAATTTTTAAAGTAGTTATCAAAAATTTGAAATACGAAGTTACCAATTGGAATAAACCTCTTTTAGATCTTTTTTTTTTTCTTATTTATTTATTTTTATTACAAACTAAGACGTGATTAGAAGAGCTTTCACTTTTCTTTTCTTTTTGAGGAAAAGGGCTTATACAGTTAGTGTTGGGTTATTGGGTATTCTCTTCAATAAAAAAAATAAAAAAAATAAAAAAAATAAAAAAAAAAAACCTAAAAAAAATACTCCTAATACAATACAAACACTATTGTCTTGCTTTCAAATTCAATCTTATCCTTTAAATGAATTACTCCTGGCTACTACAATGCTTTTGTTTAGATTTTCTTTTTCTTTTTAAATGCTCCCAAAAATAAAATAGGGGCATAATAAGAAAATTAGTAAACTATAAAATAAAGGTCAAACAATTTGGGACGAAGGGAGTAATTTTTAGGAAAAAGGAAACCTAATATTATGTAAAGAAAAATTATCTCCTAAAATGTTTTTTGATAAGTAGTAAAAAGTTTATGGCAATGAAACCCCTCGTTTGAAATAGATAACCATTAAAAAAAAAAAAAACGCGGTCAATTAAAAAAAAAGGAAAAAAAGAAGAAGAGAAAAGTGTAAATGTGGAGTGATTGAAGGAATTCAAATCTCTTAATACTTTCTTATAAACAAAAAAAAAAAAAAACTTTTAATACTCAATTTGAAAACCAACATAAGAGTGATTTTATTTTATAGGCAATGTTTTAGAAATGTATTTTTACCATGTTATCTTCAAGTTTTGTTTCTACTTAAAGTGTAGGGTATTTTTGAACTATTGAAAAGTTCATCCCAAACAGGGAAAACCCCTTAAATAGTAGTATAGATATAGATAAAAACAAAGATCTCATATGGGAGAGTATGAGATTCTATCAAGTGTTGACTTTCCTATAAATCTACGATGTAAAAAAGACATAACATTTACAAAGTTACACTAGATGATACTCTCTCTCTCTCTCTCTCTCTATATATATATATATATATAATGGTTTTGAGGAAAGTTCCTCTAGTCTATTATGTGGTAACTTTAAAAACTATTTATATGTATTTTTAGTCACATGGTCTACTTAATAGTTTGAAGGAAACATTTGTCCAATATAGTATATACTAGTCGACAATCATGTAATGCATAGGAAAGTTTAACATAATATGATTTTTTTTTCTTTTTTGGTTTTAATATAAAATTTGATAATTATGGTATTTATTATGGTTGCTTTTGTATATGAAACTATGAGTAATTATTCAATGCTCTAGAAGTACAATAAATGTGTATTCCTCCCTTTAACATGAATAGTGGACTTTTCTATAACTGTTGTTATGACAAATTTTTATTGGTTTTGATCTGGGTTCACCATTAACATCACATTTTCATTTATAAATAACCACTCATCACATCAATAATTTGTAAAAAAATTTGTTAAATAGTTTATAACTCTAGCATTTTCCTTGAACAATTACACATGAAAGTACGATTTTTTTTTTTTTTTGGAGGAAAATGAAACTATATACCATTCAAAGATTTTTCTTTTTCAAATATGAAAATTGATAATTATGATAGTTATTATTATGCATTACCACTGTGCACCTTTGGCGTGATGGTCATTCCACAAGTATAAGTGTTTGTAAGGTGTGGAGGCAAGGGTTGGGGTTCAAGTCTCCAAGAGGGAGCTTCATGCACATATACACTTAGATTAGGCTAGAGTAGAATTTTTATCTTGTATATATAAAAAAAAATTTATTATGCATTTATTATGATTATGTTTGTATCTAACTATAGATTGTAACATTAGGCATTTATTATAACTAGTAAGTTACCCGTGCATCATTTTATGTAAAATAATTTTGGAGAATGTTGTACATGTATTATAGCATAATTATTGTAGAACTTTATTAGTAGTTAATCATAAAAAGCAACAATTATAAATTGCACATACATATCCATTATAATTATTCAATTGAAGTAATGAGGAAAAAAAAAAAAAACAACTTTGGAGAAATATTGCAGAATAAAAGTTGATATAGAATGTGTCTATCTCTTTCTCCTTAACTCTAAAACAAAATACGCATCCCAAACACTGATAGTTAATCATATCATTTACAAAACTCACAAATTTACAACGTCTAACCTTAACATCAAAATCTTAATTGTCGTTGTCACTCAATATAAAATGCAAGCTCCTCTTCCTTAGTTGTAGCCAACTCATACGGGTTAGGATTAGATGAGACAACAATGTTAGAACTAAGTAAGTGTCGTCAAAAGATTGAAAGTAAATGATAACGTTCTTGATTTATGTGTATTTGACATGGAATGACATGAAAGATTATGGGTAGGTATATATAAAAAGAGTAGAAGTGCAGGAGGTGAAGATGATGAATTAAAATACAAAGAGTTTTGTATGTACGTGTGAGGGATGAAAAATATTGAACATTGAATTAAAGGATACAAAGAATATTTATTTTTTAATTAAAAAAAGTCTTGAAACATTGAACCAAATAAAACAAAAAATCAATATTTAATTTGTTCTTATTTCTAATGTGGCACTTAGAAATATTTCAATTATCTTTATATAGTATGCGCCATTTGACAAAACCTCATACTTTTCCATGTGAGGTATCTACCTTTTTATATATAATATATAATATATTATATTATATATATAAAAAATATTTTCATTAAATGGTAGAATATATAGTTTCATATTAAAATGTAATCAATATTGTGGGGTCATAGGGCCCAGTGATATGCATCCGCCTCTTGTACTGGGCTTGAGGCCTATGCCGAGGCCTATAATCACATATGAAGGGGACAGTGGTAATCGTGCCGAGGACAACTCCGTTCTCGGCTATCCGAAGCCGAGGTTGAAGAAAGGTGATTTACCGACAAAGACAACCTTCCACAGCTCTCCAGGGAAAAAGGTAAGTACCGCCAGTAAGCACACTGGAGCATAGCGGTAGAACAATTCCAGGAAAAGCTACTGCCTCCGCATTAAATGCTCCACAACTAACACTCTGGCCGCATTTATGTGGAGAAGACTTCTGAACAGTGCTGTCTTGGCTACTACAGCTCACAGAAGGGCAGAGAGGGTGGCTGATGGGACAAGCACTCAAATAGTGACTCAAATAATCAACAAGTATAGGATCAAGATGGTCCAAGAGGAACTATATAATGTAAGGAATCTTCTATGGAGGGAGAGAGGATTTTATAATAAAAAAACACTGTAGCAATCTGGGCTAACTTTGTAACCATTTTTATTGTTACTCAAGAAATAATAAGTTGAAGCTCCTCGGACTGGTGCCGAGGATTGAATTATTTGCACAAATCCATATTGGTTTTACTTATTTAGTTTTTTAAATCATATTCGACTGTTGTTACACTTATTAAAGCCCAGTTCTTCTACCCACTCTCTATAAATTTATTGTATTGGACTTGTTGGGCTTAAATTCACTTATCCCTTAGGAATAGTGCTCAAACTCAGTCCCTACAAATATATATAATGAGAAACTATTACATATTTTAGAAATGTATGGTTTAAAAAAAATGTAAGCTAATACCATGTATAACTTGAATCTCTTATTAAAAAAAAAAAAAAATTCGAACTATATAATTGTGATTATTTTTAATTGTATTGTGCATATATACAGGGTTTCACACTAGTTTAAATAAATATTAAGTTTGCAACTAATATCAACACTAGTAATAGAAATAAATGATTAAATGACTTCTATATTTAAAAATATCCATACACTAGCGAGGGGTAGGAGAACAGATGCACATAACTACTTATAAAAAATAAAAATAAAAATCAAACCAAACCAAAAGCAAACGAACGAAGTAAGCTTATACAAACATACACATGATTGCGAATATAAGGTAGACATATCAAGAATGAGAAATGGCTGGAGATGGAGGGACCGCTATATCCATTGTCCCCTCCAACATCAAGATTACATTCTTCATGGGAGGACGCAAAGTTGGATCTTCTTGAATGCACCACAAGCCAACCTTCACCATTCTTTCTAGTGTCCTAATGTCTACATTTTCATCTTCCACAAGCTTGTCCAACTGTCCAGCCACTAGGCAATTATATACCCAGTTAGAAAGAAGTATCTCATCTGCTGTTAAAACATTCACTTCTATGCTGCTTCTGCAACATACAATCTCCAAAAGCATTAAGCCAAAACTGTAAATGTCAGCTTCTACTGATATCAGGGCTTTCTTTTGCCATTCAGGTGCAGAGTACTCACTTAACCCTTCGATGCCCATTGCAATTCTCATTTGATTCGGCACCGATAGCCTCGCCAATCCAAAATCTGAGATCTTTGCAGTCCACGTATCATCCATGAGTATATTTTGAGGTTTTAGATTGCAATGGATGATATGGACTTCACACTCTTGATGTAGATAGAAGACCCCTCTAGCCACTTCTAGTGCAATTCTCACTCTTTCCTTCCAAAGGGGGTGCTTCTTAGCCTTGAAGAGAAGATCTGCAAGTGAACCATTGCACATGTATTCATACACAAGAAGTTTTCTAGACCCCTCAATACAGAAACCAAGCAACTGAACTAAGTTTCTATGATGAGTTCGTCCAATGGCAGTCATTTCAGCTCGAAACTCCCTTCCTCCTTCTTCCACAAATTTCTCTAGTCTCTTAACAGCAATAGTTTTGTTTGCTTCGGAGACATACCCTTTATAAACTGATCCAAAAGAACCCCCACCTAGCTTTTCCTTGAATCCATTTGTTGCGCTCTCAAGCTCGTTGTAAGAAAATGAACGCAAGGAAAAATTTTCAGCAAATTCCACATTCACATTTTCTGGCAACAGCTTTCTGTACCTATGAACTTGATGCCTATAAATGAAGAAACAAGATATTGCAATTACGGACCACAACAATGCAACGGAACCCAAAGTTACGGAAAGAATCAAAATGATCTTTTTTTTGCTATCCATCAGGATTACTGGATTTGGTGGGCGATTGGCTGAACTTAACCCATTTCTCTGAATCACCTTAAAGAAAGCTATAACTGGTATATTTGTAATTCTCCCATATCTAAGTGGAAGCTTATATTTATTGCATGTGCCATTCTTGTAAAGATAAAATGCAGCCCCACAATTACAGTCTCCAAGGCAAGACTTGTAACAGTTTTCCTGCTTTGTACTTACCACTGAATAAGGAAAATCACCCCAGGATATATTCGGTATAGCAGTTATGTCGTAGGGTATCACTGGGCCTTTGCTGCAACCATCTTCACTGAAGTTGTTGAAACAGCCCAACAACTTATTTTTGGGGTCCATGAAATGAAACCCAGGATAACAGCGACATTCAGCTTTGTAGCCTGTGCCTTTGCAGTAACTGTTCAGGCCACAAAAACCTTTTACTTCACATTGATCATGCAAAGCTGACCATTCCAAGGACACGTTTGAGCTAGTATAACTATTGCCCCAAAAGTGGTGTGAATACAACTTAAAAATTCCATCAGAATCAAGTATTGCACGATATACAATTTTAGTTTCTTTCTTGCCAGGGTAGGACTTATTCGCCAAAATGATTAAGGTGGAACTGTCGTCGATTAAGCGTAGAAGACCCCTTTGGTTAAGACTCAGAGAAACAGAAGGGCCAACAAAAGTATACACGGACCAATAGGCATTTTCTGGACCATCTGTACTGTTTACAGGGTAGGAAACAAGGTTTCCTCTCGTGTCCATCCAAAGACGGAAACGTCTACTTGAGTGGTTTGATCTAGACATCAACTGGTAATCACTGGACAAATTCTGACCTCCTAATATGGTGTCAGTTGGGTTACTAAAACTTTGCCAAATAACCTTAGAAGAGTTATCGTAGAGCACAAAATTACCAGAATCATGCATAGAAGCTGAATCTGCAGGTTCTGGGTCATCTTCATCTAGAAAGTTAGCTATGAGATTTTCTTCACCTTGCTCTGTGCGAAGGAGCAGCATACCATCGCTTGTTAAGTTCAATGTAGCATTTGAGGAGAGAGAAGGGTTGTCTGGATTTGCAGTCCAGACAATAGTGTTCTTTGGTTGAGTATGCAGCCATATTCCAATAGCGAAGCCTTTGCGGCCTTGTGGGTAGAAACCAAAAGCGAAAAGGCCAGAAGGTGAGAGCCAAGAAGTATGGTTAGCAATGGGGGAAAGCCAAGAGCCCAAGGGTATCACATTGCTGGAATGGTTTCGTTGTAGTTGGGCTTTTACATCAAAGGCAAGTAGAAACATGGATAGTAAGAAGAGAACAGATATAGAACCCATGAGACAGGAGTGAGGGAAAGAGATAAGGGAAGGCTTGTTTAGTTAAGGAGATTGAAATGAAATAATAATAATAAGCGTTTTATTTATTTTATCCTTCTTTTTTTGGAATTAGAAAGGCACCCAAGGCCCCAACCCCAAGTTTACGCAGAATTACTGAAAGAAGTTTCTAGTCAAACTTCGTCTATTAGTGGCAGCTGCCCCACAGCCCAGAGTAGACTTGACTTACTTTCATCGGTGCTGTTAGCGTTCACATTGGATTTATATGTTAGCGTTCACATTGGATCTTATAAATGCCGGTAATATTTAGTATTAAAGCCCCAAAACTCCCCATTTACCCAATCTTGCAAAGTCCTTGTTTAGTTAAGGAGATTGAAATGAAATAATAATAATAAGCATTTTATTTATTTTATCCTTCTTTTTTTGGAATTAGAAAGTCCCCCAAGGCCCCAACCCCAAGTTTACGCAGAATTATTGAAAGAAGTTTCTAGTCAAACTTCATCTATTAGTGGCAGCTGCCCCACAACCCAGAGTAGACTTGACTTACTTTCATCGGTGCTGTTAGCGTTCACATTGGATCTTATAAATGCCATATGTAGGTAATATTTAGTATTAAAGCCCCAAAACTCCTCATTTATCCAATCTTGCAAAGTCTTGCAATTGCAAAAAAATTTTGCAATTGTGCTACACTGTAGCAACTTGCAATAAAAGGTTTATATCGTATTTTATGGTGGTGGATGAATATTTTTAAGGCGAAAATGCACTTTTGGTCCCTACATTTTGGGTCAATTCCCATTTTGGTCCCAAAATTGATTTCATTACTAATATCATCCCTAAAAAAAGAAAATCGTTTTTAAAATGGTCCTTGCCGTTAGCCAACCAACGGAAAAATCCTACGTGTCTAACGGAATGTCTTGCTTGCTGACGTGGCATTGACGTGGCCATTAAAATATTATTAAAAAAGATTATGTGGCATTTTTAAATGCCATGTCAGCATTTAAATTAATAAAAAAAA
>JARYZH020001094.1:0-41363 GCA_030021035.2 Notholithocarpus densiflorus | reverse complement strand
CTCTCTTGATGAAGAATAGGGGTTTTAATGTTGACTATGTTCCTCCAAATCCAGGAATGATGTCTCTTTGGTTTGCGATTGAACAGATCCTCATTGAGAGAGTAATTTGGTTCTGAGTGTTGAAATTCCAAAGTTTAACCCCCTGAAACAGAATGGCTTTAGGTTTACAAAATGAAAGTTAAAAATGACAATTACTTTTCTCAATTTTAGTAATTTGTAACTACAACATCTTATAATTTGTATGGAGTCCAAAACCAATGTAAATTAAGCCAACTTTAATTTGTAATACATCTAAAAAAGATAATAAAGCAATGCAACTAGGAAAAGTAGTGCTTATATTGTCTTCAGTCGATACTTTGTCATCTTCCTTCATCTCTAGATTGTGCTAAAGATGACACACGGTGCAATAACCTTTTAGCCTAGTAACACTTTTCCTCTCATTTATTTAGGGTCTACCATAATTGTGAGATTTGTGGTTATAAGTGATTCAATCTTTTTATTTTATTTTTTTAATATTCGGCTTTTTTTTTTTTTTTTTTTTTTTTATTTCCTGATAATTCAATCGTTATAATGAGGGGTAGGGTATTTGAACCCTAGATATTTATGTTGAAAATACTAAGAGATGTCAGTTGAAAACTTGAGCTACAAGGTTCTTGACTAATATTTATCTATTTATTATTTAACAAAAACAAACATAATAGAAATCCAAAGACTCTAAACTCAATTTTACCTATCTACTTGTGAGAGACCACGCTGTGTCTACACTACTATAATCAAATCATGTTGAAATAATAAAGATACATATCTAAGAAATAAATGGCAATTATAAGGACAATAGAAAAGAATTATTGCCTGAAAAAAAAATTTAATAAAGGACATGGCTAAGATGTTGGCCTAGAATCTAGCCAAAACTGTGAATTTAGAGGTTGGAACATTCTTCTAATGTTTTAGGGTTTGTTTGGATTGAGGGATGAGGGAAAGGGAGTGGAAGGAAGTAGAGTAAAATTGGCTGAAAAAAAATTATTTTGAGCTAATTTTACTCTACTCCTCCTCCCTCTCCCTCAATCCAAACAGACTATTAGGCTTAATGGATAGATACCATATTTATATTCTCTCCATATATTTTTATTTTCATTTTGTAGTTTTTTATTTTTTATTTATTTTTATTTTAATTATATAAAAGCTTAAACTTATTAGAATTCATCAATTTATGTTTTTCCAAACAGAGGCCAAAATACTTTACTTTTTGCCTCCATAGATGTACATGTACTACGAACCTAGATGGTACTAATGCTATGTTTGGAAGTTTGGAGGGAGATGAGAGTAGAGGGGAGGAGAGTAATAGAGAGGAGAGTAGAGGGAAGTGGTTATCTTCCACCTTATTTGGATGTTTTTAAAATTAAGTAAGAGGGAGAATAATAATTAGTTTTTTTATAGTTTGTAATTTTGTTAATATGGTAAGGGTAAATTTGGTAATTCATTTGGTCAAGCATTTCTATACTCTACTCTCTTTCCAAATATCTTCAATTTGAGGGAATTAAAAATAAGGGGTTAAAAGTAGTTAGAACCCCTTCAAACCCTTCCAAATCCCTCTCTCTCCTTCCGTAAAAACATCCAAATAAGGTAATTTAACTTACTCTCCCTCCCTCTACTCTACTACCCTCCATCCAAACAAGCTATAAGAGTCATAGACCTATTAGAACACTAAGCTTAGAGATCTAAGTTATAACTCACAAACATGCAGGGCAAGCCTCCTAACTTAAACAGTTAAACTTCATAAGTTTCTTGTTGATTGCATGTGAGTGAGTGATATTGTAGTGGCATAATTTTCGTGTTGAACCCTCTGAAGCTCAATCTTTCTAGCAACGCAGGCCCACAAACCCTTGAATGAAGCCCATGTATTTGGCAAAATCAAATGCTCAACTGGTTTGAAATTAGGCCCCACAAGGTCTAACCTAAAGACCCACCATTTGGGCTTTTAGAGTTGACAAGAATATGCTGGCGAAAATGGCTAGATCAGGGCCTTGAGGCCCACTGTTACAACAAAGGACACTAGACTAATGCTCAAACAAAACTCTTTGCCCTACTTATTGTGTGGTGTGGACCAAGCCCTAATTTGAGAAGGAGAAACCCAACAAAGGGGTGATATATAAATATGGATTGGAGGGCAAGAGAGTCATTTTGCACCAATCTTGGACTCATAAAAGGTCTCTCCACTGGGCTTGGAACACTTGAGCAACCATAAAGCCCATGCCTGAATTCAACATGCAAAGCCTAGTCACTCATGGAAAAACCTTCTTTTTTTTTTGAATTAGTATATACTCGACACACATTTTTGCTCCTAATAAAGGATTCAATCAACATTTAATGCTAATTTTCGTAATCCTCAAACTCATGCTAACTTTCGTAAGCCTAGTCAATTTCCTTTTAGAGAATTAACTTTTGTGGTCTTTAGAGTTTAGCTAATTGGTTGTCTAATACTTGATGAAAATCGATGACAATCTACTCATTTTGCTTTGAGTATTTACCACTGAAAGCAAAAAATTACTATTTTCCAACAAGTACAACATTTAACAAACTTTTAATTGACTCTAAAAAAGTCTATAAAATGGAGGACCTTAACAATAACCAGATCAAGGGTGAGAAAGAAGTTTGAGTCATGTGGTAGGGTGGGTGGATTGATCGAGAGAAATAAGTAATATTAGTGTTGGAATGTCAAACCGGTGACTTGAAAAATCCAATCAGCAAGATGAAAGCAAGATTGCTAAGAGGGATGTGGGGGCATAAATTGTTTTACAACTCTTAAGGGGTGTAAAACAATTTACGTCCCAAGATTTCTATAGAAGTATACAGATAGGGTGTATATCAACTAAACATGAGCAATTATTGCTGGAATTAACTCTCAAGTCCCACTATTGAAACAAATTGACTCTATTATTTAGAATGCTAAAATTAACTCTCTAGTAATAGAGTTACAAGCCCAACAAATGTTCATAAAGACTTTGAAGCAAGAGTAACCAGGGCTCTCTCTAGCCACTGCAGTGGCTCCTATGCACAGCAAATGTACACCCACTGGCGTAGAGCCCTAGTTAATGCTTCTCAAACAGTAAGCTGCCACTCATTTGCATATGGCCGAACTGCAACAGCCTGAAAAAATTATCCTGTCAGCACATGATTTATCTACATAGGCAAACCAACCCCATATGCACCTTCTCTGCAAGTGCCCCTCAACTGTCAGCAACACTTGCGATCCCCCCACTACTGGACATACTGGTCTTGATACTCTCCTGTAGTTACTCTGATCTACATGTTGTGCATCATAGGCTTGTGTATACCTACAAAACAAAGCTTTACTGAGCATTAGCACTTTAAAAGCAGACTGTTTTGCAACCTCAAACATCACTTTGTAGAGATTGTACCTCAAGGCCCAAAGAGTTAAGGATAAGACAATCTATAGAACATCACATATTCTTGCTTATGAAGATCCAAATCCTCCATCAACTGAGTCAACCACTCCTTCAAAGAGCAAGGATAAATAAACTCAGTTCTAAGTGTCTAATCTGACAAAAACAATACAGCCCAAGGCAATTTAAGAATTAATGATCCAAGTTTTCCTCTTCCTCATCGCATAAGACACTTAGTTCAACTCACTGTGTTTATGTTTTTTATGAGGCTGTACCAGCATATCAGTGAAATCCACACCTTGAGATGGGTCATAGGGAGAGCAAAAATTTAAGCGGCCACTTATGGAGAGTATATCCCATGTCTTGTTTTAAAGTCAGAGTAAAGATAACTTTAAATACCTATTAATAGATGCAGCTCCTTTTCACTTCCTTAAGGGATTCGGATTCCTAAAATATATTTTCTGAAATTTTGAAAAAGATTGATAAACACAAACTTAGTGCTTATAATAGTGTAGGATCTGTGCACTATGAAATATAATACATCAGGCTAAAACAACAAAACCAAGGGGAAAATATGTCAAAACTTAAATTCTGTAAGTAACATCAAAACCATGTTAACAACTTGAGCAGGGCTACCAATCTAAGCAGGATACTTTCTCTATTTTTCAACCTTGTTTGTACAGTTGCTTGCCTGCTTGAGTCTGACTACTGAAAAGACGAATATGACCAGAGGATTAGCTTAGTACTTTATGGTTAAGTTTCTCGTACTCTCAGTTTTAACTACTGTTATCCTTCAATTCTATTTTAGTTTAGTTCCTTTTACAGGGTAGCCAAACTAAGTTATCATACGGAGATAGGCCTTCTGGTTTGTGTTACCTGTGAAATGAGCATGAAAATTTTTTCTCTGATCATGATTCGCAATGGGTAAGGAAAATTTTCAGTTAATAATTTCATCCAGGGTTAAAACTATAAGAGGTAAACGAACTTAAAAAGCATCAAGTGGCAGTTGCATAAAAGTCATATCGCAAAAGCTTATATATAAATATATATATATATATATATATATATACTTATACTAGTATATAAACACAAATTAATAGAGAAAGCCCATATATTACTAACTTTATACATAATTAAACCAGTCTAGGAGTAGCTAGACCTTAGACTTTTAAATACACGAAACACATATATAGATGAAGGTCAAGTCCAAATTACACATAAACTATCAGCAGTTCAGCACATTTCAACTTTACATTATATACGTTGGATCGAGATCTACAAAGCTCTACACAAAATACATAGATGAAAGGCAAATCCAAAATACGCATAAACTATCAGCACATTTATTAGCTTTATATCATATGTGCTGAATCGAAACCTACGAAAGGATGCTCCTGCAATTAAAAAAAAAAAAATTAATGCATTAATATCCCAATTTGTTTTTCTAGTCATTTCTTTAACATGTTAATCTTTATTCTTTAAAAATTAAACAGTGAAATAAACTCATTCAAACACAATTACTTTTACAAAAAAAAAAAAAAAATTAAAAGCTGTGCTTTTAATTTGTCGTCCAATTATTTAAGATAAGGAAGCACGGACATTGACATGACACAACGTCACAAGTAATTTTTGAAAAACTATAACATGAAACAGTGAATACGACACCAGTACAACCCTTCTAAATGAAGTGTCCATGCTTCTTAATATTTAAAAAACCTTGAAAAGGGTCAACAAAACTCAAATCATGGTATAATAAGCATCTTCCAGATGTAAAATAAACTAATAGCTTATTTCTTAAGAGATTCATATAGTAGGTATATTAACCAACTTCATGTCTTGCCCACCTTGGTGCGTAAGGACTAGTAATTAACTGTCCAAATAAGATGATTCTCGAAAACCCAGTGACAAGCCTCGATCTGACCAGGACCTGACGCTATAGTCAATTCAGCTTGATTCGGGTTCGAATCCGACGTGTGCATGTGACAGCTGGCAACACCGTGATTGATCTTAGCTTTGGAATTTGGATCTAGTATGTCCACTTCATAGACACGAACCTTTGGGACCGAATGGCAGGAATAGAGTATGTATGGTAACAAGGTCTGATGACAAGAGACTATTTGCATGACTTTGCCACCGTTGATCCCTTTGACTGAGCCGATCATTATATTCTGCGTTGACCCTTTATCATTCTCGGTTGATCGAACAGCAATTTTTCGACCCAAGACCGAGATTGCAAAGTCAATCATATCCTCAGCTGAGCCCACACACCGCTTGGTCTCGCCTAGGCTCGGAGCCTTCTCGCACTCACTCAACGACTTCACTATCATAGTCTCCATAGTGGAATTATCACCCGCGTGAAAAATCTTCTTCAACTCAGAAATCTTCGAGGTCGAAAACGGTAATTTCGATGATATCGACCGAGGCAAAAATGACCTTTCAGGCATTTTGTCCTTAATATCTGGCATTGGCATCACCTTCCCTTTCTTTAACATTGATTCCCGAAAGAAAATACCTTTCCAAATTATTCTAAAGTCAACAATGTTGGGATGGGATATGAGTTCTTGAAGAGTCGTGGATGAATCGGGGAAGCATAGAAGGTTGGCGGTGGGGCAGATAGCTGGGAACTGAGAGGAGAGAGCATTCTGGGCTGCTAATTTGGTGAATCTTGCTGCGTCAACTGCGCTCAATGGGGACGCTTTGGATAGGAGAAAGGTTGGCTTGGCATGGTTGTTTTTGACCTCTTTGTTCCAATACCGAATCAGATTGGATTTTGGGGTGGACAAGTTTTCACCAGCGGAAGCGGAGGCAGACCCAACCTGCATTGACACAAAAGGAAAACATTGAGAATGTGAGAATAGGAGCATGTCAAAGATAGAGCAAGAGTGAGAGTGCTTACAGTGAGAGACGAGAAAAAAAGTAAGAGAAGGAGAGGAGTCATGGGGCTGAGTTTTTTTGTGTGCATTATTATGAGATTAGTGTTGGCGAGTTTGTTGGGTTATAGTACGTGGATATTTATAGGAAAATCATAAAAGAATACCAGAACTATAAGTAATCAAGTAGTACATAAAAGTGATTATCAAAAAACATATAGTACGTAAAAGAAGATATATGTTATGATGGATAATAAAACAAGATCGATTCATGCATTATTGCCTAGTGGTGACAACGAGATTGTGATTAAGAATATCACAAGGGACAAGAGAAGGATGCCACAAGGTGGACCTTTGCAAAAAGCTACCAGCTTTGCCGTACAACAGCAAAAGTAAATGTTACTTGTGGGGGGGACACAAATGTAATAATTCATATTGATTATCAAAAAAAAAACTATGCCAATTGTTAGTAAATTTGAGCTACTAAGTACATAATCAATAGTTAAAAGTTTTATAACTTAATTAGCACTTTCTCATATAATAAGTGCTTGGCGCCCAAGGAGAAAATGTTCAAACTACGGGATTTACAACATGTAATACTTTATAACTACGACATAACGACAATGGCCACACACACACGGGAAAAAAATGAAAATGAAAAAGGAAAAAAAAATATATATATATATATAAATATATATATATACACTTTACCTTTCAATGTGCAAGGCCCTATCTTTATTTAATTACTCTTGTTATTAAATAAATAAATAAATAAAATCTAAATAAATAATAAGTAAATAAAATATATGTGGGTCATGTTAAATATCCTAAAAAATTAACAAAGTTATATATGTTTTGAAAATTTAATCGTTAGATTATATACTTTTTATGTTCTTAACACACATGTCAAATTTCGTGCTAATTGGATGTTATTTACTATTTAATCTATAAACTTATTTTTTATAAATAATTTTAGACTACAAAAATTTGAAATTTAAACATTTGATTGATGAAATGACTATTGATCTTTGATCTTGAAATTTTGTAAGCATAGAAGGTATAAGAAGGAAATATATTCAATGGTGAATTTGTCAAAATTCACATCCAATAAAAAGATATTTAGTGGGAGTTGTAACCATTGGCTGGCTACAAACTAGTTTGTAGTTAAACTTTTTTCTTACACTAATAACTTGATATTTTATCTTTATTTCCTTATCTCTAGTAGTGGGAGTAGCTAAATTTTGTTCTTACATTAATAATAACTTGGTATTTTATCTTAATTTCATTATCTCTGGTAGTGGCAAAAGACTCAACTGATGGAGATGCAAAGAATTATCAGAACAAATAGTAGATTTCCTATATCTTTGCTTTCCCCAAGGTCAAAAAGAAGTTTTTTTTTTTTTTTAATTAAAAAAGAGGATATTTTAATAACAAAAGAAATGGTCACCAATTTAATCAAATGTTTGGTAAAGCATACGTACCCAAACATAGATGGGAGGGAAAGCTTATGAACTGTTGAAAAAAATAATAAATAAAAAAATTTAAAAAGTTAAAAAATTAAAAAGTAAGTCAGTATAAAATACCATTTTGGTCTTTATATTTTGAGGTTATTGTTAATTTAATACATATTATTTTCAATTTACTTTTAATTTGGTTTATACAGTTTGGTAGCGATCAAATTAGTCATTGTTATTTTCAATTTTCAATTAATTTGGTCATTATTATTTCTAATTTGCAGTCATTCTAGGTCAAAATTGAAATATATAGTGAATATGTGTGTGCGTGCACGCAATAAATTCTAATCATGTGAACATGTTATTGTGAGAAAAAATGTGGTAGAAAGCATAGTCCTAGAATTACTCAAATTATAATCGATATAATTTCCTTATCTCTAGCACTACTAAACACACGGGTCTTAGGCCGCGTTTTTTTAAGCCGCGTTTGCAAAAACGTGGCTACAGACCGGCTAAAGCCGCGTTTTTAAAAAACGCGGCTTAAAGCTCTCACCTCAGGCCGCGTTTTAAACATGCGGCCATAGAACGCGTCTAAAGCCGCGTTTTCTTGAGCTGTAGCCGCATTTTTGGGGGTGGAGCTATGGCCGCGTTTAAAACATGCGGCCATAGGACCTGCGTATTTCATTTTTTTTTTTTTTTTAATTCTTAACTATGGCCGCGTTTAAAAAACGCAACTCTAGATTGCCTAAAGCCGCGTTTTATAGACGCGGCTTTAAATTTAGTCTGAAGGCTTTAAATTTAGTCTGAAGCCGCATTTTAAAAACGCGGCTTTAGTTTGGGATGGGGCTGCATTTCTTAAACGTGGCTTCAGGTTTTGCCTATAGCTGCAGGTTAAAAACGCGGCTTTAGGCTTTGTATAAATAGCAAACAATGGACAAACCCTAGCTTTCTAGTTCTTTTCGTTCTTTCTTCTTCTTAAGCTCTCAGCTCTCACAAACAGTGCTCAAACTCTCATCCTCCACAAAGGCTTTAGCTTCACCGATTCCCATAATCCTCATCCATAAACTCTCACCGATTCATCAACCTCCTCATCGCCACCACTGAAGCTCACACATCATCGCCGACCCACGCACCATCGAAGCCCAACTCATCTCTGCCGAAGCCGCCGCTGCCTTCCTCAGCCCATTGCTTTGGTTTTCCGTTGATCTCAAGTATCACTCTATTCTTTCTCTCTTCTTTTTTCTTTTATTTATTTATTTTAAATTAAATAAAAAAACGTCTATGACTTATGAGTAATGTTGTGTAATGGTACCTGGGTCACCACCGGCAGAGGGTCTCGCAATCAAAGTCCCCAACCTAGCACCAGCAAAGGTGTCTCTCTCTCATGATCGACTTTCAGTTCTCGTTCCCTGGCAATTGGAAAAGTCACTTTCGTTCTCTCTGTGCCCAAATCCAAAGGAGTTCTCAGCTTCTGTCCATCTCGTATCTCATCGCTAGTAAGAATCTGTAATTGCCCAACTCGTAATGGCCTGTCATTGTTATCTTATGGGTTTAAATAAAGTTGTTCCACCTTGAAAGTTTATCATATTGTTGGTTTCCTAATTTTAATAATGAAGTTGTTGTCTTGTGTGTTGTTTGTGGGGTTTGGTTCTTTTTGTCTGTGTCTGTTTCTGATTTTCTAATTGTTTGTTATCGTGGAAAAGGAAACAATGAAATAATTAGATCCTGCTCTACTTTTGTCTCCTGAATTATCGAATCAATGACTTCAATCAAATTAATTAATTATGGGCAAAATTAGTTGAAGTCTTTTAGGCTGCTTTAAAAAACGCGGCCTAAAAAAACGCGGCTATAGGCCAAATCGGGCTATAGCCACGTTTTTTTGCCCTATGGCTGCGTTTTTAAAACGCGGCCTTAGAACCATTTTTTTGTAGTGTAGTGGGAAAAGTGGGAAAAGGTTGAACTAATGGAGATGCAAGGAATTATTAGAACAAACAGTAGATTCCCAATACCATTACTTGCCCCAAGGTCAAAAAGAGAATGTTTTAGTGACAAAAGAAATCATCAATTATTGATAGATGGGATGATTAGCTTTTTTTCTTTTTTCTTTTTTTTAGAAAAAAAAAATGATTATCAATAGCTAGATTATCCGAAACATATGTACCAAAACATAGACGGGATGATTATCCAAAAATAAATAAATAAAAATTATAGAAAAAAAGTTAAAAAGTAACCCAGCAATTCACTTATTGATAGTTAATTAGCGCATGAATCTACCGCTCTTCTCCAGAGCAACAGAGACACAAAAGATTTCATTATTTATTTAGGTGTTAAATTATAATTGATATAAAATCACTTTTAAATGGGCAACCATCTATTTAGACTATTTTATTATACACGTATCACAAATTACAATATATCACTTCAACATTTATAAAATATAAACGTTTTAAATTCATATTTGCCACACTAAAAAAAACAAACGTATCTCTCATTTTTTTCTCTTCCATTTGCACTCCTCTATCACTTTCACTCTTTGTATTTTCCCTTTATCTCTTTATGTTGAGCTGTTATTGCATAGTCCTGCTTGCTCACTCCCAAGTGCAGGAGATCATAGCAATATAATTTTCGAAGTACCAAGGTCGAACCACAAGGAGCAAGGTAAATTCAAAAACAATATAATTAAACAACAATTTGGGTGAAAAAGAAAAGTATTTTTGCTTGGTGATTGTTAACAAAAATAATAATAAAGCTGATTTAAATCAATAATGTAAATATCAGGGCATCGGGGTGTTTCCCTATATCGGTATGAAATTCTTTGTAATCTAAGAAAATATATATTTCATAATTGATTGTTCTTATACAATTAAAAACTTATGATTCGGTTGAACTAAAACAATTCAAGAACGCATGATAACCTTGATTAATAATGCGATTAGAATAGTTTTCAGAAAAACTCATTCACTCTAAAACGTGATTTCTATTTGAAACTATTAGAAATTCATCTAAACAATAAGAAAAACATGATTGAACTTATTGAAAGCATGGAAGAACTAATACATCAAAAGAAATCTAATTGAACAATCAAATATGTTATTGTCTAAAATCTTAAAAAGAATCACATTGAATATTCATACCGTATAGAAAAAACATAACCCTAGCCCTAGCAAAGAGTTTAGGCTGCCATTAGAGAAAAGAAAATACAATTTTTTCTCTCCAAAATTCGTTCTCTACAGCCTCCTTCCAAACCCTAACGTCAAAGTGTCCAAAGAAAACAAAACTTTTACTATTTTAATCGTCCAGATTTACAGCAGTAACTTGTGAGTTAATTTCGGCCTTCAAAAATTGTGAATTTTGAAAAACTCAAAACTGGAAAGTTGTAGATATTTAAGTCATGGTTCCAACCCATCTGACCTTGTGTCAATTAGATTTTTGAGAAGAGAGATACGCACAAAATACTGATCAGTGCTCAAATCTGATTTTTTCTTTTTAGATTCTACCTCTTTGATTTCTTTCTTTATTTGAAGCTTTCGAACATGGTAGATGACCGAAGCACTCCAGCTGCACCTCCTTAGATATTTAAGCATGGTCATTTAGCTCCTCTTTAATTATAGTTTGGCTTCCATTCTCTCACAAACTCCTGTAAACTTATCTTTTTCACATGATTTTTTGAAAGTAGAAAATTACACGTAATGAATGACATCTTATTCAATAAATTATATAAAGATAAATAATAGGAACTAATGCAAATCATGGCTTAATTATACAAATTAAGTATAGTAATAAGGAGATAACGCTCAAAAAAATATATAACAAGTAGACATTTTAATGCGTTATCAAGTCCCAAACTATGCTCCATCCCTCTCACAGAGAGGTGGGTCCCACCTACCATAGGGCCCACCCCTCTGTGAGAGAGAAGGTGTATAGTCTGGGACTATATAATAATTTTCCCTCTATGTTGCCTTGTAGCTCTTTGTCTCTCCCTTTTCTCTTGCTCTCTATCTTTGTTTCTTTGAATTGCATACTAAAACACATAATGATCACATAGAAAGAAAAGGCCCAATTGCCTTTCCCATTTTAAGAGGGAAGCAAATTTTGCTCCCCATTTTTTGGCCTTTGGGGCTTTTAATTGTAACTAGGAGGGGCTGATCCCATTTCCTCACTTCTTGCCTCTGTTTTGTCAGTAGAAGATAGAGATATGTTTAGGACCCTTATCTTTCCTTTGTATCTCTTTTTTGCAATAAAGTCTTCTTACAAAAAAATAAAAATAAAAATTGGCTTGCCCATATTGGTATCATCATAACCATAAACATCAATTCCAACAAAGTTTTGCAAAAGAGAGCTTAGCCCTCAAATGAATGAATGTTTAAGAATTCCAACATTAGCACAGTATTCTCAGCACTCTGAAATGACATGTGAAAACGTTCATATTTTAACACAATTGATAACTTAAAAATGAATCTAAACGCTGAAGGAGAGGGCTACCCTTTGACTACATATAGACAGCCTTCAATAGCACAATTTTTCAACAATTTTTATTTGGGTACATCACTTACATTATCCTTTTATTTACCAATAACCACTCATTATATCAGTAATTTGAAAAAAAGTTTATAACTTTAACACTTTTTCTTGAATAATACTCTAGCTTGTTTGACCTAAATGAAAATCAATTCTATTGAACAAATAACTACATCAGACCATCTACAGGAACCCCGGCCACAAGGCTACCTTTCAGGACTCCTTAGAGCAAAAAAAAAAAAAATGTTAATTGTTTGATAGAAACCTCAAAATTAAATCTTATTTCTTTCTTACCAAATGAAAATTTGTAAACAATTATCAATTATCAACCACAATATTTACCCTCATAATCTAGTCATCACTAAGAATAAATATGAACAATTTGGAAGAAGAAGAAACAATTATGCTCCATAAAAATATAGATCAATGACAGTAGGACCTTATAACACACTGAAAATTACAAACTAAACCAAAGAAGCCTGAAATAACAATATACACTTGATGCATGCTATATAAATCCTAGCTTAGTATTAAAGGAAACAATAATAATAAAATTTCACAGTATAGAAAAATTACAAACAGTCCATAGTTTAGAATTTAAACATATGTTTTGGTATGATGGTTACTCCACAAATATAAATGTTTGTGAGGCGTGATGGGCAAAAGTCGGGGTTCAAATCTCCAAAAGGGAGTTTCACACAAATACATTTAGATTATGCTAGAGTAGAATTTCTATCTTGTACCCAAAAAAAAAAATTTAAAAATATGTACCAGGATTGTTGATTGAGAAAGTCCATATATTACAAGCTTTACACCTAATTAAACTAGTCCAGAAGTAGCTAGACCTTAGACTTTCCATAAATACACAAAATACATAGATGAAGGGCAAGTTCAAATTACACATAAACTATTAGTATATTTAATAGCTTTACATTATATGTGTTGGATTGAAATCTACAAAGCTCTACAACAAACACATAGATGAAAGGCAAGTTCAAAACACACACAAACTATCAGCACATTTATTAGCTTCACATCATAATGATTATATGTGCCGAATCAAAACCAATAAAAGATCTAACAAGGATGCTCCTACAATAAAAAATAATAATTAATGCATTAAAATATTCTTTTTAAAACACTAGTTTTTCTAGTAATTTTGTTAACATTCTAATCTTTATTTCTACACTTATTCTTTAAAAAAAATAAACCAATGAGATAAACTCATTCAAACACAATTTTTTTTTTTAGTGTTTTTCATTTGCCGTCCAATTTTTTGGTTAACCTTGAAAAATTCATCAAAACTCAAATTGTAATTAGCAGTATTAAGTATATTACGAATGAAAGTAAATCCATAACTTACTTCTCTTATTAAAGCTAAAATTTCTGAAGATTTTCATCTGACTTAAAATAAGGGTAATTTTCATGGTTTTAAAAATTAGAACGGCCAAAGAACTGAAAAAATGGAATGGTTCTTTTTTCTTTTTTTCTTTTTTTTTTTGTTCTTGACCCTTTTTTTGATACTAGTTCCAAGTCCTATTCCCAATTCAGCTAGTTGAATCGGTCTAGTCCGGTTCGGTTTTTAAAATAGTGGCAATTTCTATTGCACACAGTATGCACATAGACACACTACATACAACAACCAAAATCGTAATTTGAAGTTGCGATTATACATGTGCGCAATAATCACTACCCTTAAAATATATCAACTTGGTGTCTAGTCGGTAGTTAAGCCTCGTTCCACAAGAACAATACCCACCTTGGTTTGTAGTGACTAGTCAACAATTGTCTAGATCAGATGATTCTTAAAACCCCAGTGGCAAGCCTCGATCTGACTAGGACCTGACGCTATAGTTAATTTAGCTTGATTCGGATTCGAATCAGACGTTTGCATGTGACAGCTAGCAACACCGTGGTTGATCTATTTGTTTGTTTGATTTTTTTTTAAAACAATATATCATACTTATCTTTGTAGTTTTTTCTTGCCCTACAGATCTTTTCTTTTCCTTTTTTGAAATCAAAATATCTTTGTATCTTTTTTATACATACATACATATATACATACATATATATATATATATTTTATTTATTTATTTATTTATTTGGGAGGTTGACAAACTAATTTTTCAAGAGCAAACTTAATGTCTATATGTAAAGAGTTTTTTTGGGAGATCATTGCCCCCCTTCACCTTGCTAGGAATAATATCTGTTTCCCATAAATAATTCAAAAACCACATTTTCCACAACTAACATTTTCCTATGTGGTAGAATGTGACTGGCTGTTTATAATTTTCATATAAATGCATCACTTTTTTTTCACCACTCTCAACTTGTCACATCAAAATTATGACAAATTTGTGGCATAAAAAGTTATGGTTCTAGATTTTTTTCTTTTCTTTTGATGGAAAAGTTTAGAGTTTTACTTACTTTTTCACATCATTCCTATGTTGTTAGAAAAAAATCTAAGACCACATAAATTTTCACAACTTCTTGCCATAACTGTGATGTGGCAATGTGTAAGTGATAGAGAAAAATTAGTAGGTTCATTTGAAAGTGACAAATAGTTAATCATAATCTATCACGTAAGATAGTTGCGGTAAAAATTATGACTTTGTATGTGATACTAGAATTACTCAATTTTGTTATGCTTGTTGTAGGGCAACAAATTGTGCACTCAAGTCCAAAGCATGCAAGACCCGGGCCCAATAAGTCCGCTGCAATATATATTTGTAGAGAGTGGGCTTAAGAATTAGATCTGAATGGTGAGGACTTCGTTTTACCTATTCTTACAAATGAACTAAAAAGTTGATCAGAAGGCCCAAAGCACATCGAGATAACTTGGCATAAGTCTGTTTTATTTAGGTCCGAGGAGGAATCTTCTTATGTTATTCACGTTCTAGTTCTTTCTTTTCTTTTCTTTTCCTTTTTTTTCCAAAAAGACCTCCCCTACAATGGAGGAGGAATGACATTATATATTCATCTTCTAAGCATCCTATCCTTACACTTGTCATTCATCTAAGGTGCCCCTTGATACTTATCCCATCAGATCTTTTCTTTGGCTTCCCTGTGAGAGGTCATAGTCTTGGTAGCACTGTTCAGAGGTCTTCTCCACATAAATGCGGCCAGAAAAGTAGTTGCAGGGTATTCAATGTGGTGGTAGCAGCCTTTCTTCAGATATTTTCGGGAATCTTTTCCTTCCCAGTAAGCTCACCAAGGTCGTTTCTGTCATTGGGGATTCCAGGAGGATTACTTCAACCACTGGAATTCATCCTTGAACCGAAATCTTCTTATCCGAGGACTATACCCTCCTCGGACAGAATTGCCGTTCCTATGTGCGAATCTTTTGAAAGTAGAATGCTTTAATAACTGCCACATTGCTCGGCCCATGAGTCTTCCTCGGACCAAGCCCACAGCCCAAGATGCGTGACTCTTGGTTATTTGTCCCCACAATAGCCCCTCAAAACTTCAATTTTTCCCTCCCATCCGAGGAGAAAAAGTGAGGTTTTGACTTTCAAGAGAAAAAGACGGAATATTTAATTCGCACGTGCGGGGATGTGACTTAATTGCGTTTCGTGATAACTTCTGATGCTTCGCAATCCCCGAAGCAGTTATTAATTACTCCAGGAGGCGTCTTGTCTCCCACATCCTACGGTTGAGGCGCAGATCCAACGACTGATATTTCCCTTGAAATTATGAGCGGGATAATTTCCCCTCTCCCTCTCTGTTAATATAAAGCCTTGAGGAATCATTTCCTTCTTCTCCAAAGAAACTTCAAGCGCTCCAGAGAACTCTAACGCTCCTGTCTTTCTAAAAACGCCAACTCCTAAATCTCTGTCGTTATTTCTCGTAAGAGGTCTTTGAAGGTCTTCTCAGAAAGCTTTCAGATACTAGCATTTGTAATCCCGTAAGTTTGTTTAGTTTTTGTATTAGAGTTTGCTTGTCGGTCTGTCTCCTCGGCCTCTCTATTTGTTTCCTTACCCTCAAAAAATCATCCATTCTATCTTTAGGTTGTAAAATATGGGTAGATTTGAGCGTCTGGTAGATTCCCCAGCCAAAATAGAAGCCTTTAAGCAGAAATATAATATACCTCAGGAGGTTGGCCTGCGGTATTGTTCCTCAGAAAAGGTCGTTATACCTAGAGAGGCCGGAGAAGTGGTCATTCCTATAATAGCCTTCATAGAATGGGGAATGACCCTTCCAATGGGTAGGATAACCCGAGAGTACCTTATAAATCATAGGTTATGCCCTCACCAATGCGCACCCAACATGTTTAGGATTCTTGGGTGTATCGATGCTCTGGACCAGCATCTTCATTTGGGCCTCACCTGGCATGATGTGGTTCACCTGTACGAGTGCCACTCGCAAGCCGATGGAGGATTTTATCTCAAGTCTAGGTCGTCCGTTGTAAGGCTCATTTCATATCTCCCCAAGTCCAATAAAGGGATGAAAGATGACTACCTCATCGCTTCAGGGGCATGGCACGACGGTCAACCCTGCCCAACTCGGGAGAGAGAGACAGGTGGGGTACCCTAGAGTTAGATCCCTTGACATAGGGTTTAGTCTTTATCCTCCATCCATGTTTTCCCATTACAATCTCTTTTGATAATAGATTTTCGTTGTTCAATCGTACTTGACCTTTTGGTTACTTTTGCAGATAGAACACTTGTTGCTCCTCGGCTAAGTCACACCAACGTGGTTGCTCTCAATTACCTTCTCAGGTCGGAGATTTTTGTGAGCGAGGATCGACAACTACGAGCTGTCCACCTCGTCCTAGATTTTGAACCCATCTCGAGGGTTTTTCAGGAGGTTGGAAATGCTATTAGAGCGGGTGATCGTCGGATTAACCGTATCGACGTGTCAAAACCCGACTTTCTGTCTCGAGACGACCTTCCTCCTGTCATTCTACCCGTCTCTCAAATCCCTCCTCCACTTGTGCTTCCACTACAACAGGTCCCTCTCGGAGCTGAAGTCGCAGAAGAAGAGGAAATAGCTTCTTCACGGGCGTCCTTAGATGAGGAGATAGATCAGTTCCACTTTGAAGGAGAAGAGGGTAGACCAGAGAGGCCGGTGCAGCTCTCGGACTCTGAGGACGACGCGGACAGACTCTCCATAGCCATCCAGCCAGCATTTATTGTTTCCCGAGTAGATTCAAGTTCAGAAGAACACGGAGAAATGAGTCCGAAGGAAAGGTCATCTTTAAAAGGCTTGGTAGCCAACAGAGGCAAGAAAGGAGCCACGAAGGGCCCATCTCAGGCCTTGGCTCCTGCCAGTCTACCCCCTCCGCCTCCTTTTCCTGCTGATCTTGGACTTCGCGCCATTCTTGACCTGAAGAAGAAGAGGCCAGTGCAGGAGATTGAAGAAGGCGAGGTGATTCCTCCGAGGGGCTCCAAACAACAGAAGACTAAAGACCCGAAGAAAAATAGGGCAAGCTCTGTTGATAGCAGAGAAGAGGCTGAGGTGCGTAGACAACAGCGCTTCTAGGCCCCTCGGATTGAATTGGATAGGGCTCAGATTCCATGGGATGCCACAATCAGGAAGGCCCAGAGAGGTCACTCAGCCCATCTGGCCCAGGCTTTAGAGCAGCCCCTCTTGCTCCCACGAGATATGGAGGCCCTTAGGCGCACTAGGCAGCCCGAGCTCTTCATGTCCTTGAAGAAGGATCTTGCCTTGGTAAGTTAGATTTATGTAATGATTTGAACATTATAAAGTTATGCATCTTATTAGTATTATTATACTTGCCTTTACATACATGTCTTCTTTGCTACTGTTATGCAGGTCACTCAACAAGTCTACGTGGCCGAAGAGTGGGTTCGAAATGCTCAGAATAGATGTAAGGCTGAGTCCCACTCTCGCCGTGAAGTTGAGAAGAACCTAGGGAGCCTTAAAGAGGAGAAGTTGCAGCTAGCCGAGAAGCTGAAGATTTCAGAGCGAGAATGCTCAAGCGCCAAGGCTGGGCTAAAAAACGTCGAGGCCCAGGCCGAGGACCAGAGAAAACAGCTATATACGACCCAGCTGAATCTGACTACTGAGAAAGCAGCAGTGCTAAGCCTGAAAGCTGAACTGCAGAAGGCTAAGGAGGCAGCACTAAAAGCGATGGAAGCTGCTAAGTCTGCGGAGGAAGCGGCATACGAAAGCGGAATAATGGAAACGGAGGAGAGGTTAGCTGAGGAAGTGGCTGAGGTGTGCAGGGAATATTGCACAGAGACTTGGGGGGAGGCACTTAATCATGCAGGGGTTCCTGCTGATTCGGAGCTGAGGAGACCTGAGAGCGTGTTTTTCCCTGAACACATCAGGGAAATTCCGAACAGCCCTCCGCTTGCCATTAGTCTGCCCCTCCCTCCTCCAGAGCAGATAGCTACAGCAAGTGCCCCTGTCGGAGCTGCTGAGGCCTCCAGGGGAGTCGTTAAAGATAAATCTGCCGAGGACTCCCTTACTATCAAGGACGTTGTTTCTCAAGCCAAGGCAGTAGAGAAAAAGTCTGAGGCTGAGGGTGCCAAGACTAAAGCTGTATGTCCCGAAAAGGACCCTCAGCCTTTGAAAAAGTAGCTGTAACAAAATTGTTTTTTTTTTTTTTTTTTTTAAGTGTAGCTCCAGCAAACACTCATGATGTACTTATTCTACTTTTGATTAAAGAATGAACTTATCTTTCTTATCTTTTGCATTTATACCTTTGTCATTTGCTTTTGTTAGAGTTTGAAATGACTTCCTATTTATATACTAAGTAATGATACTAAGTAATGGATGACCACAACATGTTCTTATTTCGAGGCTCGACATTTTCGTAATAAAGAATAACAGCAAGGACTCGTTATAACTTAAGTTCCAGTGAATGCATTATATAAAGAAAATACTAGGAAATTAATTCAATCGTGCATGGTTAGAGGGCCTTGCAATAACTTAAGATTTATTCGATCATACTAATGGAATGTTATTACCTAGTAACCCAAAGGTGTGTTAACTTCCTGTTCAGACACTCTCATAATAAGCATAGGTGTATTAATTTCCCCAAAGCATCTGGTCCGAGGACATCAGGCATGACTAAGGTTCTGTTTAAACACCTTTATAACAGACATAAGTGTATTAAATTCCCCAAAGCATCTGGTCCGAGGACATCAGGCATGCCTAAGGTTCTGTTTAAACACCTTTATAACAGACATAAGTGTATTAAATTCCCCAAAACATCTGGTCCGAGGACATCAGGCATGCCTAAGGTTCTGTTTAAACACCTTTATAACAGACATAAGTGTATTAAATTCCCCAAAGCATCTGGTCCGAGGACATCAGGCATGCCTAAGGTTCTGTTTAAACACCTTTATAAAAAACATAAGCTATTTCGTCACACAACACACGAATTTAATGATAAAGGAAATTCTTATTAGTAATAATACCTTTTCAGGTTATTTACATTTCAAGGACGAGGTATTACACGTTCGTCTAAGTCTTCTAAGAAGTATGCCCCTATACCTGCTTCCGAGGTGATGCGATATGGTCCCTCCCAATTGGGCCCTAGCTTTCCCCACGCTGGGTTTTTTGCAGTGCCCAGAACTTTCCTCAAGACCAAGTCACCAGGTGCTAGTGGCCTTAGCTTCACTTTAGCATCGTATCCTTGCTTAAGTTTGTGTTGGTAGTACGCCAATTAGACCAGTGCACTTTCCCTCCTCTCTTCAACGAGATCTAAACTTCTTTCCAGCAGATTATCATTATTATTTGAACTGAACGAACTGCTTTTTAGCGTTGGGAACCCAGTTTCCAAAGGAATGACAGCTTCGACACCATAAGTCATCGAAAAAGGGGTTTCCTCCGTTGATCTACGAGGCGTGGTTCGATAGGCCCACAGGACATGCGGCAGTTCTTCCACCCATCTTCCTTTCGCATCATCTAACCTCTTCTTCAGTCCTTTTACTATGACTTTATTAACGGCCTCGGCTTGTCCGTTCCCTTGGGGGTAAGCTGGGGTGGAATATCTATTCGTTATTCCTAATTCGCCGCAGTATCTCCTGAAGGCCTTACTGTCGAACTGAAGACCATTGTCCGAGATAATAGTACGAGGGACCCCGAACCGAGTAACGATGTTCCGCCAAATAAACTTCTTAGCGTCCACATCCCTGATGTTTGATAAAGGCTCGGCTTCGACCCACTTTGTAAAATAGTCAGTGCCGACCAGCAAATATCTCTTGTTTCCAGCTGCTTTGGGAAAATGCCCGACAATATCCAGGCCCCATTGAGCAAATGGCTAGGGACTGGTTATCGGATTAAGGATCCCCCCTGGTTGGTGTATGTTTGGTGCGAATCGCTGGCATTGGTCGCACTTCTTTACGTACTCGTGTGCTTCTCTTTGCATGTTTGGCCACCAGTAGCCTTGTGTGACAGCTCTAAGAGATAGAGATCTGCCTCCAGTGTGGCTCCCACAAATCCCTTCGTGCAGCTCTTCTAGGATGACCTCTGTCGCTTCAGGATGAATACATAATAGATATGGTCCGGCAAAAGAGCGCTTGTATAATTTTCGGTCTTCGGACAACCAGAAACAAGGTGCCTTTCTTCGTATTTTTTCTGCCTCCAATTTATTTTCAGGCAAGAGGTCTTTCATTAAAAATGATATGATGGGATCCATCCAACTAGGTTCCACTCGGACATGACAAATCTGGGTTAACTTTACCCCTACCTCCGTGGGTTTGTACAAGTCTTCTACGAGGATAATTCGAGGTAAGCTTTGTGCCGAGGAGGTTGCAAGTGTAGCCAAAGAATCTGCATGCGAATTGCTGCTTCTCGGGATGTGCAGTAGACTGAATGACTCAAATTTTAATCGCAACTGTGTAACTTGACTTAAATACTTCTGCATTCTTTCATCCCTTGCCTCTAATTCGCCCATCACTTGACCAACGACTAATTTGGAGTCTGAAAATATTTTTACTTCTTTTCCCCCCAGCCTTTGAACCATATTCATTCCTTCCAACAGAGCTTCGTACTCGGCCTCATTATTGGTGGCTAAGAAATCCAACCTCAGCGATTTCTCTATTGTTAGTTGTTCAGGAGAGATTAGAACCAATCCCAATCCAGAACCTCTTTGGTTCGCTGCACCATCGACGTACACTTTTCAGCATAGGGATTCCTGGAGCGAGATAACGCCAACCGATTTTTCATCCATGTGCTGCGGTGCTGGAACATTCTCTAACGAGGCTTCAGTGAATTCGGCCACCAGGTCTGCGAGGATCTGACCCTTGACAGAGGTGCGAGGCATGTACTTGATGTCAAAAGCCCCTAGAATCGTACCCCATTTAGCTATCCTGCCTGTATAGTCAGCACTTCGGAGTACAGCCCTAATCGGGAGTTGAGTTAAGACGATGACAGAGTGTGCCTGAAAATAGTGGGGGAGTTTCCGCGTACCATGGACTACAGCCAGGATGGCCTTTTCCAATGGTAAATAACGCACCTCGACTTCATGCAACGATTTGCTAACGTAATAAACCGGCCGTTGCACACCACTGTCAACTCGAATCAACACCAGACTCACAGCATGGGGAGCAACGGCTATGTAGGCGAATAAGACCTCATCCTCCTGAGGACTGGACATGAACGGAGGCCGAGAAAGATATTCCTTAAGCTGCTGGAAAGCCTTAGAGCACTCCTCGGACCACGCAAATCCCTTCCACTTTCTCATCAAGAGGAAGAAAGGCCGGCACCTGTCTGCTGAACGAGAGATAAAACGATTTAAAGCGGCAATCATTCCAGTAAGCTTCTGAACCTCTTTGGGATTGCGAGGAGGGTGTAAATTGTTAATCGCCTTGATTTGATCGGGATTGACTTCGATTCCTCTGTGTGTTACCATGTATCCCAGGAATTTGCCCGATCCCACACCAAACGTGCACTTGGACGCATTTAGGTGCAACTTGTGTTTCCTCAAGATTTCGAAGATGTTTCCGAGGTCATCAACATGCTTGGATACCACCTTACTTTTGACCACCATATCGTCTATGTAGACCTCAATGCTCTTCCCTAATTGAGGCTCGAACATTCTCGTCATCATCCTTTGATAGGTTGATCCCGCGTTTTTTAGACCGAAAGGCATCACCTTGTAATGGTAGTTTCCGATGGGGGTGACAAATGCAGTCCTCTCCTGGTCTTCCAAGGCTAAAGGTATTTGGTGATATCCTTGGAAGGCGTCCAAGAAGCTCATCCGAGGGTGTCCCACCGTCGCGTCCACCAACTGATCTATTCGTGACATGGGGAATGGATCTTTTGGACAAGCCTTATTTAGATCGGTAAAATCCACGCACACTCGCCACTTGCCACTCTTTTTCTTTACCACCACCGTGTTAGCCAACCATTCAGGGTAGAACACCTCTTTGATAGCTCCTGCTTGCTTAAGCTTTCTCACCTCTTCTTTAACGGCATCGGCATGCTCCTTGGACGGACGTCGAGGTGGTTGCTTTTTCGGAGTAATGAACGGATTAACATTTAAATGGTGACAGATAAAGGTTGGGTCCACCCCCGGTGCCTCATAAGCGCTCCAGGCGAATACATCGACGTTCTTCTTAAGGAATTCTATTAACTCTTCTCTCTCGCGAGGCGGCAACTGGGACCCCACTTGGAAATACTTCTCCAGATCATCCCCTATAATGATCCTCTCTAAATCATCACATTTTGCCTCCTCGGAATGCCCGTCGATAGGCAACTCGAGAGATTTTAATTGCTATGAACTTGCCTCCGCGGCCATCGGCGATTCAGTTTTAGGTTAATGTGATATGGCCGCCACCAGGCATTGTCTAGCCATGGACTGGTTTCCAAGGATCTCTCTAACCTGACCCTCGGAAGGGTATTTCACCCTTTGATGCAAAGTGGAGGAGACAGCCCCTAGAGTATGAAGCCAAGGTCTAGCCACGATAGCCGTATACGGAGAATAAACATCCACCACAATAAAGTCAACCTCTACCACCTCAAGACCGGTTTGCACAGGTAGCCTAATCTGACCCTTTGGCATAACGGTTCTTCCCTCGAAGCTGACCAGAGGGGAGTCATAGGCAGTTAGGTCCTCGGACTTTAACCCCAAACCTCTAAACAGGTCAAGATACATTACCTCCACGGCACTCCCTTGGTCCACCAGCACCCTCTTCACATCATACCCACCTATCCTAAGCGTAATTACCAAGGCATCATCGTGGGGTTGGATAGTTCCGACCTTGTCTTCGTCTGAGAAACCCAGAACTGGTTGTGTTTCCATCTTGATTCTTTTTGGTTCAAGCTTACTATCCTCGGTGAACGACCGAGCCACAGACATCACTCTGTACGGACAGGATCCTGTTCTTCCGGGGGCAGGGAAGATGACATTTATCGTTCCCAGGGGTGGGCCTGAGGAAGCCCCTCTTCTGGAATCGAACCCAGTCTGTCCTGCTTGGCTACTGGAATGCAACAGATCCTTCAATCTTCCTTCTCGGACCAGCTGATCTAAGTGGTCCCATAAATTCCTGCAATCCTCAGTAGTATGTCCTTGATCCT
This sequence comes from Notholithocarpus densiflorus, assembly GCA_030021035.2. NCBI lineage: Eukaryota > Viridiplantae > Streptophyta > Magnoliopsida > Fagales > Fagaceae > Notholithocarpus > Notholithocarpus densiflorus. Next base: position 17,624 of record JARYZH020001094.1, on the reverse strand, counting down.
AATGATATTGGCAATAAAGGCTTTGGTTGCGCCTCATTGTGTTCCCAGCCATTTTGTTCGGCCATTTAAAGAATGGCTCGTTCTTAATTTTTTCCAAGACCTTATTGACTGGTTCTCGGAATACCGCGTTGACAGCTTAGGCGTTGGAGGAATCTGACTGCCCGACGAAGTCTCTCCGTGGCCGATTGTTACTGAATCGGTCCGACCTGAAATCCCTACGCTCTTGAGGGTTAACCTTTGTTTTACCCTTTCCTTGCTGCTGGTCTTTTTTAACCCTTTTGTACTTGCTTATTCGATCCATAAGCTGACGCACACTGGTGACCGGTTTACCAGTGAGAGACTTCCTTAATCCATGCTCGGTAGGCAAGCCGCCCTTAAAAGTACTGATGGCCACGTCCTCAAAGTCACCATTTATTTCGTTATACGTCTCCGAATATCTGTCCGAGTACGTTTTCAGGGTTTCCCCCTCCCGCATGGACAAAGACAATAAAGAATCCAAAGGGCGAGGCACCCTACTGCATGTGATAAAGCGAGAACCAAAAGCCTGCGTAAGTTCCTTAAAGGAATTTATAGAGTTAGGTTTCAACCCATCGAACCACCTCATGGCCACGGGCCCCAAACTGGAGGGAAAGACTTTACACATCAAAGCCTCGTCCCTAGAGTAGACGGCCATCTTCTGGTTGAATTGGCTTACGTGCTCTACTGGATCCGTTCGGCCGTAATAAGTGGTGAATGTGGGTTGATGGAATCGCCGAGGAAGTTCTGCCCTTTCGATTCGATGCGTAAAGGGGGATCTAGAGATTTGATTCAACGCCTTGCTCATGGCATCATTTTCCAGCCCCTTTAGAGGTGGACTCTTACGTTTTCGCTTATGAACATTTTCCTCGTGATAGGAAAAAGGCTCGCTCGACGGTGTCCTAGGATCGCGTTTGTACGTAACATCATCTTCATCGTTTGAGGAAACACCAGAACTAGAAAGAGCTCGTCGTCAGTGTGCATGGCGTAACTCCCGCTTTAAATCATCGATTTCCCTTTGCATGGCTCTATTACTCCGCTCCTGAGGGAAGTGATTCCCCATTTGCGGGTGACTTCCGCTGGTCTGTGTGGTATGTGGGCTACCCTCCCTATCTCTCCTACGCTCAAGATTGTGGAAGGCATCTTGTCGATGGGAGCCCCTGGATTCCTGCTGATGGGAACCTGATCCTACCATGGTGAAACGTCGCGCTCACTATTATACAAATTCTTCCCACAGACGGCGCCAATTGTAGGGCAACAAATTGTGCACTCAAGTCCAAAGCATGCAAGACCCGGGCCCAATAAGTCCGCTGCAATATATATTTGTAGAGAGTGGGCTTAAGAATTAGATCTGAATGGTGAGGACTTCGTTTTACCTATTCTTACAAATGAACTAAAAAGTTTATCAGAAGGCCCAAAGCACATCAAGATAACTTGGCATAAGTCTGTTTTATTTAGGTCCGAGGAGGAATCCTCTTAAGTTATTCACGTTCTAGTTCTTTCTTTTCTTTTCTTTTCCTTTTTTTTCCAAAAAGACCTCCCCTACAATGGATGAAGAATGACATTATATATTCATCTTCTAAGCATCCTATCCTTACACTTGTCATTCATCTAAGGTGCCCCTTGATACTTATCTCATCAGATCTTTTCTTTGGCTTCCCTGTGAGAGGTCATAGTCTTGGTAGCACTGTTCAGAGGTCTTCTCCACATAAATGCGGCCAGAAAAGTAGTTGCAGGGTATTCAATGTGGTGGTAGCAGCCTTTCTTCAGATATTTTCGGGGATCTTTTCCTTCCCAGTAAGCTCACCAAAGTCGATTCTGTCATTGGGGATTCCAGGAGGATTACTTCAACCACTAGGATTCATCCTTGAACCGAAATCTTCTTATCCGAGAACTATACCCTCCTCGGACAGAATCGCCATTCCTATGTGCGAATCTTTTCAAAGTAGAATGCTTTAATAACTGCCACATTGCTCGGCCCATGAGTCTTCCTCGGACCAAGCCCACAGCCCAAGATGCGTGACTCTTGGTTATTTGTCCCCACACTTGTAATTGAGTACTATCTTCTTCTTTTTTTTATAGAAAAATTGAGTACTATCTTAAATGTTATGTTAAAAAAAAAATAAATAAATAAAAATAGCAAGTAGAATATATGATTGAGGAGTTGCTAACACGAGCAGCAATCGAATTTTTATTTATTTATTTATTGAAGAGCTCTAATTCCTCCCAAGAACACACAAAACAATGAAATAAATGGCTTCCTCAGCAACAATGGTGATCAAATCCTTTCTGGAACTTGGAATTTAAATAGTTGAATATTTCACTAATTTTTAAAATAACTCTAGCTAACTTTTTTTTTTTTTTTTTGAGAAACAACTCTAGCTAACTTAAACAAGGAAAACACCTCAAATCCATGATCCAAACACTGCATAAAGGACTTCAGCCTTTTCATGACAGTCATGGTCATCGTAATAATGCAACAATAGGGGCTGGCCCATTTCAAATCTTACTGTTTTGATGATAGCATTTACCTGGTATGGCGTTAAAACAAGCAACTGCTTGAAGCCCCAGGCTAGTAGAAATCACAGATAGAACCCTCATTCTCACCAAACCCAGCCCCACACTAGCAAGTATTTCTGCTGTTGAAGTCTATCATCAATCATCATTGTGATAACGCAAGGACCCAAAGACAATACTAGTTTAAACTTCCTTTACCTTAGCTGATAGTTACTGATATGCAACCCAGCAAGCACACATTTGGGTAGAAGGGACAGCCACTTCTTCAGGCTCGATAAGCAGTGTAGTGAACTTATCTGCATTAGTTCAGTTGCATTTCTTGACAATGAAAGATATGTTCCCTTAAGAAACCAGTTCAAAAAATCAGCCAACTCTTCCAGACAATAAACGCCGTCCTACCACAACAGCACTGTGGGTACAGCTACTTCAAACTCGCTAATGGTATTAATTATCAGTAGGACAAAACAGGTGAGCAGCATGCTCTCCATTCACATATGAAACCAGGGAAATTTATCACATTTGTTTCATATAATACTGGCTACAGATGGATAAATGCAGATATATAACTTGACGGCATGAGAACAAGAAAAGAGAAACATTGTGCAAGCAAAATTATACTAGGTTATACAGAGTATAGAGATAGAGACATGGAGTTCATAATATCAATCTCAAATATATAATCTAATAGACAGAACATTTTACTCTCCAAAAGCAAATAGACGGTAAACAAACAAAAGCTAGTTGCTTTATCTTTATCAGGCTGCAGCCTTCACCAACTGCTTGGATGTCCAACCAATGGTTCCAGCGGATCTGCTGCAAAGGTAGAAACAACATGGGTAGTACTAGCTTCCAAATTTCCTCTGCCTAAACGTGAACTTTAATGAGCATTTGGGAGAACGGGTGCCCCAAAGACTAGTAATTTTCTTTCTGCATTTCATTTTATTTTTGGGTCAGGATGTAATAGGAAAGTGAACACTGTCCAGAAAAGTCACTCTTCAACAACATTCACAAGCTCATATTCAATCAGTGACAGGTTATTATCTTCCTTCACAGTGAAATCAGCAGGTTCAGTGACTTCAACACGGCCCCACTTGTCCACAGCAAGCCTCATTGATCCCTTGAACATGTCAATTTTAGCATTGCGCAATATTACAGTGCTGCCCTCTTTCATCAAGTCCACTAAACAACATCCAAGATAAATAAAATCAATTAAAGGAGAAAAATTCAGACAAACTACATGATACGGTTAGTCTTTAGTTACAGAAGAACATGAAGCTGGCATGCCCACCCCGAATGTACACACAAAAATAAGCTGTTCCTAAAATTTAACCACTCATATGCGTACACAAAACTCTTATTGATAATTAGACTGCATTACCGCATGAAGGAAAAAGAAAACTGGTCATTAGCAAATCCCACCAGGTAAAACAAATTCAACCAAGTTAGATAAATCAAATTTGAGAGTAAGAGTGCTCCCAGTAATCTGGGAGACAAACAGAGGAAAAGCATTTGAAACTAGACAACATAAAATGTATCATGTATACAGCAAAACAATCAGTTAATCTCAAGTACTGCACAAATGCACATTATGGTATTTATCACTCCTTAGTACAAGAATTTAGAACCACCACCAATTCCTTACGATATTTTGAAGTACTTGTACCAGGAACCAGCCTGTGTCTTACAACCCCCATTGTCATTCAATCTCACTATCCCTTTGAAAGAAATATTACAAAATAAATATAATTCATGTTAATATCTGGGGGAGAAAAAAAAAGTAACTAAACCCGAGAATACACTCCAGTGATAATAATGTATAAGATTTACGACACCTAGATTAAATGTACCGTGTGATACTACCTTCTTAAACTAAACTCTAAACGTATGCTATCTGAAAGAATGTTGAATAAACTGCTGCATGTAAAAGGGGATGGCTATAGCAAGACAGTTGAATAGGCCAAAAATATACCAGAGGCATAATAGACCAAAAAACATATCAGAGGCATAAACCGAAACACCTCATCTCTAGTTGGACCTCCTCAATGTTAAATCTTGGACTTCCAAGTTGTGAGGTGCAATCCTCTGATGTTGACATATTGGGTCACCTAGGAACAAAATGTTATCTAATTGTCATCACATTTTCAGAAATGAAACATAGCTTGGAAGCATCATTCTTTTCTTTAACCAGCAAATAAAGTTGTCTAATCACACAACCTAGCATAAATGATTTTTTTTTGGCGGGGGTGGGGCGTTGTGGGGGGGGGTGCATAAGACAATATGGAAAAAAATCAAGAATTGTGCAATCCAAAATCATTTCCAGAAGCACCTTTAAGTGAGGCAACATAAAGGCACATGCCTGATTAAAGTGAGGCGAAAATACTTACAAATAGAATGTAAATCATATGTACCTAGTGTATTATTATAATCAAGTGTTTTTGAAATGTGTTGAATGAGGAAATTAGGTGTATTGATTGATTTCAAATGATAAATAATAATCAAATGATAAATTTTACAACAAGCTTCTAAAAAAATATAAACTAAGGCCCTCGCCTTAGTGCCTTTTTCATGGCTTAAGGTGGTTCCCTAGCTCACCTAGCACTAAAGGTGAGCGCCTTGCCTTAGAGCCACCTAGGTGAGCAAGTGCCGGCTCGCCTTTGACTACCATGCCCTGGCCCCACATAAGGTAAATAATAAACCAAAAAAATGCTGCAGGTTAATAATAACCCAAATCAATAGCCTGAAATATATGATCATGTGAAAGATATTAAATTGCAATAGCACAGTAACATTGATTGGATGTCAAGATCAACAAGGCCCTGAATTGCAAACCAAAACAAATAGAGGGTGTTTGGTTTGAGAAAAAAGTATATGTTTTCGGTATTCATTTTCAGTTTGTTTGTGGGACCCACCACTAAAAACTGGTTTGGCTTGAAGATTTGTACTTGGTTTTCATTTTCAGTATCCTAAAATTTGGATTTTAATACAAAAAATGAACACATTTTCAGCGAAAACGAGTAGTGGCATTCTTGCTAATTTCTTGAAAACGACTGTGACCCCACCAACTGTTAAGACCCCTCAAGTCAGACCTGCACAGTAACTGAAGTGACCCGTGTAAGTGAAAAAAGGTGTTTTTTCCTAAAATAGAGAACAATAGCCAAACCGGAGAAGGGTGTATTTCGTACTCAAATTATGAATTCAAATCAGGTTCCCAAACAAACTCAAATGTGAAAATGGATCATTTTTTCTATATTCAGATTCTTAAAAAGAATACAGAAGAGTGAAAATGAAAAGTGAATACACTATTTTTTAGAACTAAACATCATCATAATGATCCAACAGAAAAGAAAGGTGCAATTGGCTTCCCACATTGGTATCATCATAATTGTAAATAACAATTCCAATAAATATTTTCAAAGAGAAAGCTAATGCCCTCAAATAAATGAATGTGAGAGAATTCCAACATTAGCACAGTATGCTAAGCACTCTGAAAAGACGTGTGAAAGCATTCATATTTTTACACAATTGATAACTTATGAAACAGTCTAAATCAAGAACGAAGCAGCTACCCTTTGGCTGCATAAAGACAGCCTTCAACGGCACAAACTTTCAACACAAGAATTACTTGAATAATACTCTAATCCCTCGACCTAATTGAAAACCAATTCTATTTAATAAATAGCTGCATCAGTTCATCTATAGGAACACCCAGAAACATGTCTACCTTTAAAGATTTCCTATTGCCCAAATAGTTAATTGTTTGACAGAAAACTCAAAATGAAAAAGTTAAATTAATTGTCAATTATCATATCAACCACATTATTTACCCTCATAATCTGTGGTTCAAATGTTAATACCAACCAACATGTCCTGTCATCACTTAAAAAGAATAAGATGAAAAATCTTCTGGAAAAAGAAATAATTATGCTCCATAAAAAAAATGGATCCATAACAGTAGGATCTTATAACACAATGAAAATTACAAACTAAACCAACCTGAAATAACAATATACACTTGATCCATGCTATATAAATCTTAGCTTAGATTTAAAAGGAACAGTGATAACAAAATGTCAAATGAAAGAAAAAACTATAAGCAGTCCATAGTTTAGAATTAAAAGAAATGTACCCTGATCATTTCTAGCCGTGAAAATAATCAACCCTGTCTCGTCACCCACCAAGCATTCAGCAATTCGCATTTGGCGTACTTGAGGACCATCAGCACGACCCTTCTGCAATACCATCTTGGTACTGACAACCTTCACGGTGAGAGTATGCCCGCTAGTGCCAGGACGAAGCTGGTCAACCTTAGTGAATGTGGGTTTCCTCAATCCTGGTTTTGATTCTGCCATTTTTGACAAACCTAAAGAACCCCAAAACAACAAATTATTCAGCAAGACGACAATCAGAAACAACGCTGCCACAAGCACAGCACCAAATAACCAAAATTGATTGCTTCAAACTGTGTTAAAGCGTGATTATTCTGACTTTTTGAGTGAAAAAAACTACACTCATTTGATCCCAATAACCAATATATGGCTCATCTGAAAAAAAAAAAAAAATAGTAAAAAAAAAATTATGTTTATCCTAGATGCTAAGCAAATTTAGAAACTTTCATCAATTTGAAACCAATCCCCTTAAGCCTAACACATATTTGCCCAATGAGTTCTCTTCTAAGACCAATATTATAACAATAAGAACTAAAAAAAAAACATTTAATACTGACATCTAATGCTTAATCTTTCACCCACATTTTCTCACCAACCAAACAAATCATAAAAAATATATACACCTACACAAACCATGTAATCAAATGCATGTACAACTTTTAGAACTCATGCTTTTCATCAATCTTCATATATAATACTCAATCAAATTATTAACAAATTAAAAAAAAATAAAAAAATAAAAAAATCACTTCCAAAAATTGCAGATTTTGATGGTCAAAGTAACAGATCGGAGAGAAATAAAAGCAAATCATGAACTAAATATAGGAAATCGAAAACCCAATTGCTTTTTTTTCATTAATTTAGACACGAATAACGACATTAACAAAAAATAAAAATAAAAAATAACATGTTAATAAAAATTTGAAATTGAAAATAACCAAAAAAAAGTTAGAAATAATTGAAAATGAGATCGAAGAAATTAGGATTTGAGTGATCATCACCTTGAATTGAATTTTTTTGCAGATGCGAAGAAAATTTGTGAGTTGGTGAAGAGAGGGAGAGAGATCTGAGGAAAATGAGAAAACGTAGGCGTCTAGAAAAAGTTTTACAAACTAAAAGGGGACTCGGTGTTGTGAAATTAGTAGTGGACCCTTGATCTTTATCACGTCACGACTAATCTTGACCTTACACGTGCGTGTTGTACTACTGCTATTTTGTACAACAATTTCTTATTAGGATTTAGGACTACTTGAAAGTGAAAGTTCTGTGGGTTCAGTTAGCTCAACTAGTAAAATCTCTAATCGTTGAATAACAGATTTAAACTTCAATCATCGCCTGCCTATACATTAAATTGATTGGTGTCTTAATTTGATGATAAATAGTTATTATCAATAATGAACGTCATAGATTAAAACTCTCAATAAAAAAATAAATAAATAAAAACAAAGAAAGTGAAAGTTTTTACAAGCTACAAATAAAAAATTTGTTGTTGTTGTATCAAACGACGTTTTGATTTTTCGAATAGTTTTTTTTCTTTGGATTAAAAAATCTTTTATAATTTTTTAAGTAACTTTTTTACATTGTCAATTCATTGATAAAAAATTTCAATGTTTTTTTTTTTTTTTTTTTACTCTTTGGAAAACAAGTCATGCAACACTATAAAAGATATAAATTCTTTACAATTCTTGTGGAGAGTACCAACAAATTTCCTCCGTGTAAATCTAATCCATAAGAAAGGAATCGTATTTGCTTATTATGAATGGGGCATTAGCCAAGCACATTGAGAGGGTCCAACATTGATCATCTATTTCTACAATACATCCTCCTATCAAATCAAAAATTACTAATCCATATAACATGTGCATGTTGAGTCTGTTGAAAAACTCTACATGAAGATGTTACTTATGGTTTATGCATCCAACTACCGACCCAACCAAATCTACCCAACTCAACTTAACTGCTGACGCCACAAGTTAATTTTTATGAATTGGTGGGTTGGGTTGGGTTGGGTTCGGATTGATAGTTTTTTCAATCCACATGATCCAACCCAACCCATCCATATGTAAGTTTATTTTATTATATTTATTTTAATTTTTTTTTTTTGTTTGATTTATTGAGAATTAGTTTTGATGAATTTGAAAATAATATGTGAATTGTAATAATTTATTAAAAATGTAATTAGAGCATTAATATCAAATGTATTAAATACTAAATTTTGTGCATTTTACGCACCAAAAACCAAAAACAAACCTCCATCAAATGTGTCAAATGCCAAATAAATTTGGCATGAGCTACAATTATGTTCTAATAATAGGAGGGTATAGGCTGTACAGCTAGATGTGCTAAACATATTTAGGTATTTTTTATTCAATTATCTCTCTCTCTCTCTCTCTCATATATCCCCACGTGCTAAATATATTTGTTTTTGTTAAATTTTTTTTTTCATATAGATAAGGTTTGTTTTAGATTATTTTAATGTATTGTTGTAATCTTAAAATAGAAAATGTAATTATTGTCAAAAAAAAAAAATAGAAAATGTAATTTAAGGTGTATTTTCAAATGATGTTTTAAAATAAATAAAGTAACTTTTTAATGTGTCAAAATAGCATTTGTACTAATATTGATTACTCATAAATAGTAGTTTTTTTGTTTTTTTTTTTTTGATACCAGATAAACATGCATTAATCAAAAGGAGATAGTACACAAAGAAACCACCAGGCTTATACAAAGTTTGGATTTAGCCTGCAGTGGTGTACAGCACAGGGAAGCAAGTAGTAATATAAGCTAAATCTATTACATGTGAGATTACTTCCTTGGGCACAAAAAGGTAATTTGAAGTCAGTCCCTGCTGCTGAAGCTAATTTAAATCTGAGATGAGGGTCTATTCCAGCCACGACAGGTTTCCAGATCGATTGCAAACCTGTACAAGTCCCTTACTATTGCTTAGAATTAATATCCTGTAGTAGCCCAACTCCACAGCCTTGAAAATTGCTAATCCCACAGCATCCTGGATTGCAAGGTGTTGAGGTTTCCTTCCACTGCTAGCTCCTCCTATGAATAGAATGTTTCCTTCCAGTGTTTTTGCCTCAAAAGCATATCCACTCCTCTTAGATCTTCTGTTTTTGTATGCTGCCACTTTAAGCATAATCTGCCAATTCTGATTGGTGAGAATCTAATAAGGTTGCTGTCTGAAAATAGGCCTCTATTCCGGATTATCTTGAAATGCTTCATGGTACCTGCAAATGAGAGACTGTGATGTTAGAACAACCTCCATAGAGTTAGGTAGTTTTCCTTGATGGAGAACCGTATTCCTATGGTTCCATATGGACCAAAGAATGGTAAAGATGGACTGCAGGAAACACATTCTGACATTCTCCCTAGGTACATTTTGCAGAATACAAGCTTCCACCCATTGCTTTACTGAATTGTGACATATTTTTAAGGTTCTAATCTCCAAATTGGATCCATATATGCCAGATAGCTCGAGTAAAAGGACAATGCATGAATAGGTGATTTATGGATTCCTCCTCTTCATTGCACATGAGACATTTGCTTGAAATTGTGATACCCCTGCCCCTATTGTTTAGTACCTCAAAAACAGGCAGACTATCATGAAGTAATTTCCAAATAAAAGTAAGAATTTTCAATGGAAGTTTCACTTTCCAAATCAACCTCCATACAATGTAAGAAACACCATAGGGCCTCTAATCTTGTAAATATAAAGGATATTGATTCTAATGGAGCATATGGTATGCTTTGTTCACTTTATAGTCTCCAGAAGTCAAGTGTTTCCATAAAAGTCTATCTTCCATGCCAGCAGTCCTGGATAAAGGAAGATGCAAGATTTCCTCACAAACAGGGAATTGGTATAGCTTCTTAACCAAATCAACTTTCCATGATATTGATCTCTGATCTATGAGGTCTGCAACAGTGCCATTAAGGAGATTGTTCTCTATTAGTGAAGGGTTTGAAGATTGGAACCAATCTGGGTGTGTGAGAGGAATTTGATATCCACTTCCTATCAACCAACAACCTTGATTTAAGGATGGTGACTGTGGCACAACAATGTTTTTCCAAGTCCATGAATGGTGGGGTTTTGGTCTATAATCTTGTATGGAAGTCCTAGGGAAGTATTTGGCTTTGTAGGTTCTAGCTAATAAGGAGTTGGGAGAATGTTGTATTCTCCAAAATTGTTTAGATATCATAGCTTGATTGATGAGAGTGAACTTTTTCAGTCCAAGCTCACCCATGCACTTTGGTTGACAGATTTTATCCCAACTAACCAAATGTAACTTCCTAGTACCAAGGTCATGTCCCCACCAAAAGGCTCTAGTGATAGCATCCAATTTGCTGCATACTATCTCAAGGATTCTAAAACAAGAGAAAGTATACAAGGGCATGACTTGTAGAACTGATGATATCAAAGTAGTTCTGCCAGCTTGGGAAAGTAGTTTGGCTTTCTATCCTTGAAGCTTTTTTTGCACCCTATCAATAATGTCTTGGAAGTCAGCCACCCTTCTTCCTCTAAGTTTGAAATTGATCCCTAGGTATTTACTAGGATTCTGAACAAGGTTCACATGAAAGGAAAGGGCAAGGGATTCCTGAACATTCCGAGGGATATTTGGAGAGTAAAAGAGGCCAAATTTGTTGAAATTAATGCTTTGACCCGAGATTGAGCAGTACTACAGGATTATTTTCCTAAGATTAGAAAGGGATGCTTATCATTCTGAAAAAAAAGAATAAGGAATCATCAGCAAAAAAAAGGTGGGTGAAGGATAAACCATTCCTCCCTACCTGGATTCCTTTGATATTTTTCTGTTCTTTCTTCTTTTGAAAGGGCTAGAGAGAGAATGTTGGCACAGAACAGAAATATATAAGGTGAGATAGGGTCTCCCTTTCTTAAGCCTCTAGATGGGTTAAAGAGTTGAGTAGGACTACCATTAACCAATAAAGTATATTGGACAGAAGTGACACATTCCATGATCCAATTAACTCAGGTGTTGCTAAAGTTCATAGAGAGTAAGACAGCTTTGAGAAAATTCCTATTAACCTTATCATAAGCTGTACGCATATCTATTTTCAAGACTCCAAAACTTTTTTTCCTACTTATTTTTTTTACCTAAGAATGTCAAAAATCTTGTGAGCAAGCAGAATATTGTCAGTGACGTTTTACCCATGTTTCATGTAACAATGTAAGCACAATCTATGATTCTCATAAATAAAATAAAACTTAAAAAAAAGAAAAAGAAAGTGGGCAATTTATAAACGGGTAACCCGGCCCATTACTCGTTGCTGATATGTCAAGGAACCATTGGAGAAAATTTTTGTGTGTGTAGTAGTAGTGATCAAAGAAGCGCCATATGTAAGTCAGGAATTCGAGGTTGGAAAGGCCAAAGGTTTGAGAAAGAGATAAGCCGTTAAAAACTCTATACTTTCAGTTTAGAGTGACAGTTGAAAACACAGTCATAGGAAACCATGTTCACATCCACACCTTCTCAACTCACAGCCTTTCACTCTCTCTCCCTACTGCCACCATTATCACCACCACAACCAAATCCATTCCGAGAAACCACCAAGAGAACCATCCCCATTACAACTATATCTGTTTCAGTCAGAAAACTTGGTCTTTCTCCATTTCGTCTCAGAGTTTCTGCTAATTCACAAGCTGCTCCTGCCTCTGCTGAAGCTTCTAAACTGTCCTCTATACCATCTGAGATGAAGGCTTGGGTGTATGGAGAATATGGGGGTGTTGATGTTTTGAAGTTTGACTCCAAGGTTTCTGTGCCGGAAGTGAAGGAGGACCAGGTTCTGGTCAAGGTTGTTGCTGCTGCGCTTAACCCTGTTGATTTCAAGAGGAGGCAGGGAAAGTTCAAGGCCACTGATTCACCTCTTCCGGTAATTTTCCTTTTTGGTTTTCTTTTGGGGATGTTTTGTTTATGAGAAAATGTGAAGAAGTGGTGGAATTTAGATTTTTTATGGAACATGCTTATTAGTTTTGAACCCAAGAAGTCGTACTTGATTAAAGAAGGAATAGAGAACTTGAGATTTAAATTTTTGTATATATATTTTTTAAGTAATCAAGTGTAATATTAGCAAAATTGTGGAATTCTAAGATGAATTATCATGTGCCAAAATTTAAGTTATTAGAAAACTGTGAGTTTAATCATATAACTATTAGTCTAACACTCTATTTCATATGTGGACGTATATTTTCCTTACTTTTTAGATGTAAGGTAGAATGGATATGACAAATTACTACTTATCCCCAAAGAAAAGTTTTAAGTTGTTTGGAAAGGCGACTTTGATCATTTAACCATTATATTACGTTATCTCTTTTGTTTGCTTGAATATTGTTAGGATTGCAATGTTTGTTGAGTTTTTTACATGAATAATGAAAAGGTTTGAGAAATTTATGCTGCGGGGAACAATTAGAAATGGTTACATTTTGTGGAGAAATTGCCAATTACTAAGGAAGACTCATAAGGGATGCCTTTGTCTTGAAGTGATTTTGTAGAAAAGGGTTGTTTATATTCTGAAGCAAACTTGAAATTAAATTGGTAAAAAATACAGAGTATGAATATTTTGTAACATGGTCCTGTTTTTGCAAAGCTGAAATTGTTCAATGTAAAATTGAAAGGTTAAAAAGAGGAAGAGTCTGTGAATAATGTATTAATTTAATTTTAATTATTTTTGATAGGTTTTCTTATGTCTATCACATATCATATTAGTGGTGTTGGGTTCATTTGGATTGTTAACTAAGGGGTTCTTCTTCACTTTGTTTGCTGCTAGACTGTTCCAGGCTATGATGTTGCGGGTGTGGTAGTAAAAGTGGGCAGTCAAGTAAAGGATCTAAAAGTGGGGGATGAAGTATATGGAGATATAAATGAGAAAGCATTGGACGGGCCTGAGCAATTTGGTTCTCTTGCAGAGTACACAGCTGTCCAGGAAAAATTATTGGCTCCGAAGCCGAAGAATCTGGATTTTGTTCAGGCTGCTGGGCTACCACTTGCAATTGAGACTGCCTATGAGGGTCTAGAAAGAACTGGGTTTTCTGCTGGTAAATCTATTCTTGTTTTGAATGGTGCGGGTGGAGTTGGAAGCCTAGTAATTCAGGTACAAGACTTTCTAACTAATTATATTTTTTTTGTCAATGCTGCTGCAAACACAGAATCAAATGCTTGACAACCAAAGAGTTTATAACTTAGGTGTATTTTGTAAATATCGAAGTTCATTTGCAGGATGCCAAGAACTATACCTCAAGTAGATGAGGTATAGTTCTTCAATCTGCTTATCTGATGAACTCCAGAATTGAGCTAACTCATGTCATCTCTTGTACCTTTACAATTTATATCCTCTCATTTTTTGTAGTCTCAAATTCTTACATGGATGTGATCAATCTTGGGCAATTTTTTTTTTTTTTTTTTTGGTCATCTATGTACTACTTGCATGGACATGTTTACATTACTTTGCCAATTCACTTCTGCCTTTGATTTCTGGATTCCCTATGTTATTCATCAGCATTGTTTCAGTTGTTAGTCAGATCCTACAAGTAATATTAAGCACAATTAGAAAAAGAGGTAAGTCACATGCATTACTGAAGATAAAACCTTTCAACTGGGCAAAGGAGTGAAAGCTATGCTGGATCTTAAATTAATAGAATAGGGCAATGTTCTAATAACTTTTGAATGTCATATAAAGGCATATCCTACTTTCAATTTTCTTTATTTTTTTTTCCTTCTTTTAATTTTTCTTTTGCTGCAGCTAGCCAAGCAAGTATTCGGTGCCTCTAAAGTTGCGGCAACTTCAAGCACTGGAAAATTGGAGTTGTTGAAGAGCTTGGGTGTTGATTTGGCTATTGATTACACCAAGGAGAACTTTGAAGATTTGCCAGAAAAATTTGATGTTGTCTATGATGCTATTGGTAAGGCTTCGTAGAACTTTCATATGCAGTTGTATTTGCATGTCTTCCAGGTCTTTGATGGTCACAAAGTAAGTCATGATAGATGAAAACATTATGCTTTTCTTTTGAAATGACAGGGCAGTGTGATAAGGCGGTGAAAGTAGTGAAAGAAGGGGGCAGTGTGGTAGCTCTAACTGGCGCGGTCACGCCTCCTGGCTTCAGATTTGTAGTCACTTCCAACGGAGCTGTTCTGAGGAAACTGAACCCCTATTTAGAGAGTGGGAAGGTGAAGCCTGTAATAGACCCCAAGGGGCCATTCACAACATTGTTTTGGTGCAAGAGGAATAAGTACTTTTAACTTTAAAGAGTGACTCCAGTAAGGCTTCTTATTTAGTTGGCGATGGCACATCTATTAACATATAGGTACAACTGTACAAGCTTGGGTTTCTGATGCTGACAGATTTAGCAGTTTACCAAGAATATCACTGCTGCTGATGCGACCCTTCTTAATTGATCCATAAATGATCAATTGTCAACAATATTGATAATATTTGGATAGATCAAGAACTTGGTTTGATGATTTGGTCATTGAGGAAATTTTGCATATCCAAATTAATTCACATTAAAGTACTGGTTATGATCAAGCTCCTCATGGTTGAAAATTTTGAACATTCACTAACTGCGACTTAATTATGAAGCTTGTAATGCAGGGTTTGTGTGTCCTGTAATGCAGGGGAAGAGACGGGTTACATATCCTATCCACTCAGATATTTTCTAGCTTGCCTTCTCCCAGCAAGCTAGATGCCACCTCTAACTAGACTCATCATTCTTAGTAATTTGTAAGCACTGTGACCAAGTTGCATTAGCATAGGCATGTGATTCGGATCTTGACATGGTTTCACATATATCGTATATCATGACATAATAATTAATTCCAATTGTAAAGTTCGCAGTGGCGTGCATTAACAACTAGAGATATAACCCTTGAGTGCAGAATCAATTTCACTTTTCTTCCTAGCTCCTAGTCATGTGACAGTTTCTTCTTGTTAACAGGTCCGATAATCCTCCATGAAGGGAGCAAGTAGCACAAATAAGGAACACATATCACTGAACCGAAATGACCCTAGTCACTGTTTATTTTATGACTGTTTTTCAATTAAATCTTTTGTTTATTGATGAAAATAAGTAGCTTCAAGTTCAAGAAAACAGATGATTTGCTATTCAATGATATGCATATTTAGGATACTATGTCTCGTGATTAATCAAGAAGACATCCCAGATGAAATATTCAGAGAAATATTAGTACACCAACAAGAAGAAAAATAAGTATTATTAGCAGGAGTTAATGCTTTTCAAAAAACAAATCCACACCCTCTCTACCAGTGCCCCTCAACTGTCAGCAATACCTGCTATCCCTCCACAACTAGACATACTCGCGTTCGTGCTCTCCCGGCATTACTCTGATCTGCCACCTGTACATATCTGTAAACAAAGCTTTACTAAGTATTAGCACTTAATAAGCACACTGTTTTGCACTCTCAAACATAAATTTATTGTGGTGATACAAGAAGTCCTACAGAGTTTATGATAAACCATCTAAACATAAAATATTCCTGCTTTAGAAAATTTGGATCCTACATCCACTGAGTCAGCCATTGCTTCAAAGAGCAAGGATAAGTGAACTCAGTTCTAAGGGTCAAATCTGATCCAAACAATACAACCTGATAAAGACTGCAGTTCAGGAATAAATTATTTTAGTCTTCCTCTTCATTGGATATGACACTACCACTCGCTATGTTTGTGTTGTTTGAGGCCATATCAGCTTATCAGACACACTCACTATGTTTCGTTTCTACTTTTCTGATTTAATCTCCAAGTCCTCAAGATAAAACTTCAACGCAAGAAATCTTAACTTCAAAGGGAAATTCAAGCTCCACAGATTTCTCCATCTATGAGCTATCACCCTCTGATGAGCATCCATACTTGAGTCACCCCTACTTCCAATGCCTGCAGCAACTGGTAGCCTTTCTTGACCTCATATTGACCACGCGCTATAAAGACCATATCAGATTAGCAGTCACTCCTCACCTTGAAATAAGAGTAGCTTAAATTTGAGCAGCCACTTCAAGAAAGTATAGCTCTCTTACAAAGTCCTGTTTCCAAATCAAAAGTGTAAAGATAACTTCAAATACCTGTTAACAGATGCAGATCATTTTGACTTCCTTAAGGGATCATTGAAAATATAAAATTTTTGACAAAATAATGACAATGATTCTTATATATATATATATATATATATATTTATATATTTGTATATTTTATAAGAATGTAGCATCTTTCCACTGTGAAATATAATACATCAGGCTAAAACAACAAAACTAAGGGTATGCGAAAACATAAATTCTGGAATTAATACATCAAAACAACATTTACAGCTAGATCAGGAGGGCTTACCAAGATATGTGGTTTACCTTCTCCATTTTCAACCTTATCTACAAAGTTGCTTGACTGCTCAAGTCTAATTTCTGTAAAGACAAATATACAACAGATGATTTGCTTAGTAATTTACGGTGAAGTTTATGATCATAAGCTCAGGTTTCTCTATTGTCTATCGCTATCCTTCAATTTTATTTTAACTAGTCGCTAACTCGTGTTATTCACGGGAACCTACCTATTTGTGAGGTAGATTAAAATAATTTTATAAAATCTTAAATTGATTAAGAAACTACACCATGATTTACTCTTGTATGGCTTCAATTTGTGTTATAATTTGATGAAGAAGTCATTGCCTGAATGTGCAATGACTTACAAAAAAATTGTCAGACAATTTCAGATACCGCAAAAAATAACTTTAAAATTCAGATATTAAAACTTCTAAAAGACTAAAAAATATTAAAGAATCAAATGATTCACCGCTTAGAAATTATCAAAACAAAAAAATATATATATGACTAAAAAATAGAAAAATATAAGAAATAGATTGGGTTACATTCAAAAGAATAATCCATGGCTATAAGTTTGCACCC
>JARYZH020001093.1:0-41422 GCA_030021035.2 Notholithocarpus densiflorus | reverse complement strand
AAAACCTAAAAGGAATAATTTAAAAAAATTAAAAAAAAAAAAAAAAAACTACATATTAGTATATTACAAATTACAATGTCATAAGTCATGTCCTGCATCCACAACCGGTTTTCATGTCTCATCTTATTTTACCATCCTAAAAAGCTAATTTATCAATTATACCATACCATTTTACAATACACCCAACATCTCAACTTTATTTTCTTATTCTACTCATTAAAATAATATTTCTACACAATAAAATAATATATCCCACAATTACCATCATTTACCATACAACAAATTATTTATTATTTCTCTCTCTTTCTTTCTGTTCAACAACCACAATCACCACCACCACCACCGCCGCACTACACACACCTGACACCACCACCACCACCGCCGCACTACACACACCTGACACCACCACCAACCCATAATCTACCGTCAACACCAAAAAAAAAAAAAAAAACAACAACCAAACCATCAACACCACCCTCTCCAACCATCAACACCACAAAAAAAAAATAAAAAAATAAAAACCCAGGCAGCAAACCCACGCCGCTGCACCACCAGACCCACGCCGTTGCCCACCAAAATCACACCTATTGAAATCAACCCACCGCCACCCACTGACCCAAAACCCACTCCGATGGAGCCACAGACACCCACCCCACCGTCGGCCCACTAGCCACAACTACTTCCACCACCTCCACCGTCGGCCCACCAGCCACAACCACAAACTCTCGTAGCTGAACCAAAAAAAAAAAAAAAAAAAACACAATCCAACGCCAACACAGCACAGCCACCACCAACAAACCCACAGCCACCATAAAACAAACCCACAGAACACCACAAAACAAACTCACAACCATAAATCACAAATCAAACCCACGCCACTAAAACCCACACCGATCAAATCACAAATCAAGCCCAAACACCAAAACCACACACTGATCTCAACCTTGTGGCATCCTTGTTGCTGCGTGAGAAAGGCTGAGCATGAGAGAGGCTGAGCGTGAGATGGAGTGAAAAGTTAAATGGGTATCTAGAGTGTTGGGTTTATGAGATGAGTGAATCGGTAAAGGGATTTGGAGATGGGTGAGGGTGAATCGGCATTCGGCAAAGGCTTGGTGATAGCGGCTTGGTGATTCGGAGAGAAAGAGAGAAGCTTGACAATGGCGAGAGAGAGAGGGGATGAGAGAGCAAAAACCCAGTACTGTAGCAAGAGAGAGGGGCTTGAACGGACTGTAGCGCTATTAAAATACACTTTTTTTTTATGGCATAGCACTACAGTACAATCTCACATATGAGATCGCACTGTAGCGCTATGCCAAAAAAACTTGGCCGATCCCAGGTATAGCCATCCAGTTGCTGGAGCAATTTGGGCTCAAATGCCAAATGTACTTTACAATTTGGCATTTGAGAAGCCCACTGCTGATGCTCGTACAACTATTTTTGCCAATGCAATTTTGCAAATCACATATCCCAACGTATCCCAACGCAAACTATTAAGTGCAAATGACATGCTCATCTGTTCACTTTCAATCTAGAAATTAATTAAGTATGTTTCATACGACATGTAATAAGTTTTTATTTAGCAAAGATTTGCTACAATTCTAGGACATTCTTTTATTTATCTAGCATTGTTACTTGTGAAACCTCAATTTTCAATTATAATAAGTGGCTGGTTTTTTAAACTTAATTTTAATTAATAATTTAGACATGCCTAGTTTTTCAATTTACATATTTATTTTTTGATTTCTCAAACTTATTTTATTTATTTGTACAGAAGCTATTTGATCCATTTTATGTTATATTTAGTGCTTTTCTAATGAAAGAGTAAAGTGAGTTACGACTGCCTAACATAATTAACTTTAAGTGAGTAAAGTGACAATTTTTGAACCATAGGTAGGCAAAGTAAATTTAAGTCTAGTCTTAAGAGGATAATATGTAATTATTACTATATCTTGTCTTTCCCCTTAAATGTATTTTGAACCAATTTATAGCTAATGCTTGGGGTGTTAGTCACCGAGATTGATTTACTCTTATTTATGTCTAATGAATTTCCTTTTTCACCAAAAAGTTGTTGTTGTTATTATTATTACTAGTTTGTAATTCCATGCATATGCATCAATACACTTAAAGATATATAATAAGATGCATAATATAATTCATATATATAATTTAAATACTATTGATAGTCATTTTTATATTTTGTTAACTCTTTAAAAAAATTTGTAAAGATATTATTAGATATAAAATGTAAATTGTCCATTTTTTTAAATTATTGTGAAGCACTTTTTTTTTTTTACGATTCATTTATTCTAGACTCTTTGGTTTTTGTACTTAATAATTCACTTGAATTAATACTTAAGATGTGGTCCCACATTTGATTCAAAAATTAAGAAATAAAACTCTTTAAGAATAAATCATTTAGGATACATGGCGCAAAATTGAAACTCTAATTTGGAACTCTAATTTGAGTTTCACTCAGCTTCACCTATTATTATATATATAGATTATTATTATTATAATTAGAGATAAATAGTTGAGCATTTTGTTTTTTTTTTTAATTGTTATATATAATAAAGATAAATAGTTAAGCGTTTTTCTTCTTCTTTTTTTATTGTTATATATAATTCTTACAATAATTTAGAAATTGGATTTGAAGCCTAATTCTCCTTATAAGAGAGATCAGTAATTTTTTTTTTTTTTTTTTTTTTTTTGTGTTGAATACCAATATTGAGTTATAAGATTATTTGCAAACCTCTGGTCTTTTTTTTTTTTTGGAGACAACCTCTTGTCATCTTGATTCTTGATTTCTTAGGCATTATTTTTTTCCCCCAAAATATAAATAAGGTAGGCAGGGAGGGGAAAGAGTTGTAATGTGACTCCCACACCTCAATACTAAAATGTAATTGTGAAAATTAAAGATTGCTAAAATGCCCCACCTTACTTGATCTGTCCCATCCTGCATTGCCCCATGTAAAATTTCCCCGTCTTGAAGAGGTTATGTGGCGGGAACGAGTTTTGCTTGCCTCTCCCTATCTTGCCATGCATAGCCGTAAATGTATATATACATATATTATTTAATATATATTTAAATTATTTATACATAATTACATACAATTTAATCTTTTCTATACATATCTTAATTAAAATTTATTTATTTTGATATATTTAAACTTGTCTCTCTTTCTCTCTTAGTGCTCTTACCATTGTCTTGTCTCTTTATATTTTATCTTGATCTCATCACTCTCTTTATGATTATTAAAATGACTCCATTTCGCCCAGATTGACTTGTCCGGCTCCCATCCCACCAGGGATGGAAGCATACATTGTCCATGGCAGGATGGCCCCCCCTAATTTTTTTTTTTTTTTTAAAAAAGATATTAGTATATATTTGCATTAATTTTAGCAATTTTGTTCTATAAAATTATATTTTGCCCCCCTTAACAATATCATTGATTATTTTTAGAGTAACGTTACAATTACAAACTTATCTACAACATTTTTACAAATTGCTGAAATATAAATTCTTATTGGTTCACATCTAGGCCTATCACTTACATCACTTTTTAACTTACCAATAATCATTCGTTATATCAACAATATACCTCTAGCATTTTCCTCATTTTAAAGGACATTAAAAAATTTATAGATCTAAATTCTAAAACAACATATATTAGCCCAAAAACATTTGTGCAACAACAAAAATCACCAATAGCAAAGCTAAAAAAAATTAAGTCCAATTAACCAATTTTACTCAAACAAACAACTGACCTTTTAAAAAGTTTTAAACAGAATAATTTTGTCTTTATACTGTAGATGCACACATCAAAAACTAAAAATAAAAAATAAAAAAATAAAAAAACCTCAATAGTTAAGATACCATCGTGCTAAAAGTCAAAGTCACCCTCTTAACTCAAAATTCTGGCTCTAGCTCTGCGCTCCATGTGGAGAAGAGGAGATTGGATGTGAACAAGGCACTTACTTTCCGACTTTGTCCTGCATTATTGCCATTAAAAATAAAAATATAAAATAAAATAGAAGAAAGAAAGAAAGAAAAAGCTCTTTCTATTATTTTTATCTTAACCTTTTCAGATGTGTCAACCCATCAAACGTGTAAGCTACAATATTTCTCAGTGGGTAGTGACTCTTGTCACGATTCAGTTAGAAACAAGTACGTGTATAATAACCATTGTTCATGCTCAAAACAACCGGTTATGTAATAAGTTGTAACTGACGTTATGTACACACTATACATTGTTGGGTTGTGGAACCGGTGTGATTTTTCACGAGTTTTTCAAAGTTGATTCAGCTTTTCAAAGACGATAACGGCCTAGCTATTCGTTTGGTAACAAGCTGTTCACTGCCAAGCAGCTTGAGCTACGTACCCTACCAAAATTGTTCTAACTTCTAATATTTATAAGAATTTTGCTAATGAGTGTCCTAAAAGTACACATTAAGCCATCTATTTTTAAAAACATTTTCTCGAAAATTGAAAAAATTGTCAATACTTTTTCAATTTCCAAAAAAATATTTTCAAATATAAATGGCTTAATGTGTGCCCTAAGGGCACACATTAACCGGACCATATAAATAAACACAATTAAAACAGAGATTATACCATATTAAGACCATGACATTTTTATTATTTCTTTTGAGGTTCATGCTTATAAATTTTTCGTTTATTCTGTTTTTAGGATTAATTATTTGACAAAAAAATCAATTTAAATATTGCCTTTTTCTTCAAATATATGCTTATTATGCAATTCATATTTGGACTTTAAAATGTATAATAAAATATATATCAATATTAATTTGATGGGGATGGATGGGATTGTAGGAAATTGTGGGGAAGAATTGGTTTAATTTGAGGTAGTCACCCTCTATAAAGAAATATTAAGAGAGAAATATAATGTACTAAATAGTAAATAATGAATTTGTTTATTCTTCAAGATATATCAAATGATGATTACATACTATTTATAGAACTCAAGTTCTTTTTTTTTCTTTTTTTTCTTTTTTTTGATGAGGAACTCAAGCTCTCTTATGGTCCGTTTGGATTGAGGGAGAGAGATGGGGAGTAGAGTAGAATAAAGTAAAATTAGCCTATTTTCAGCCAACTCTACTTTACTCCGCTCCACTCCCCCTCTTTCCCCCCTCAATCCAAACAGGCCATTACTATTGGGCATACACGACTTAATCCTATTGGCTTAATACTAATTAAGCATGCACCAATTAACCTATGTGATTATAGTGTTACATGTGCCAATGACTCTTACTAACTCTATCCAAATCCCATCACTTGTAACTAACTAATGACAAGGATTACAATAGAATTACAATTGCAATGTGGGCTTCCTAATATAATTAAGTTCATTATCAAATGAGTTTGGAGGTTGAAATCACAAAATGTACAAGCTTTAGGATAAGTGGCATGATGATAAAATTTAAAATTTGTGTTATCTAGCATTCTCTCCATGGTGATAGCTTTGAAACTTATGAGTTATGATATTAACTCCATGATGATTATTGTTTACCATTAGACTAAGACATCAATTAGTCTGTCCCTCCCATGATGAAGGATTTAAAATGTATAATGTCCTTTCCATGGTGAAATATTTGAAACTTTTTTTTTAAGAAACTTATAATATATATTCATTATAATTTCTTTTTAGTGTAAGGTCAATACACCAATTTTTTTTTAAATAAGATTCAAATCTATGTCCTTTATTCTCTAAAAAAAGAAATTATATACTCTCCATAACAAACTTTATTAATTGTGCTAATTCCAACTTATAACTTCGCATGCCTTTCAACTTACCTTTGTGTATAACTTAAACCTAATTTTGTAAATATTATTTTGCGAGGAACTAACTCATTATTTTTTGGTGTGCTAGGTGGGAAAAATATAAGCATAGATTACTTGCTTGGGGCATAAACTTTTCCCAAAATAGATTTTTCAAAAAAGTTTGCAACGTGATTCCCACCTTAGGGCCAAGATGTAATTGTGAAAATAGAAAAAAACCTCAATAATTCATCATTTTTTTTTAAATCTAAAAAATTAATCAGATGTTGTCAACCGATGAAACGTGCAAACTACATAATTGGTCAAAACGGCTAGTCTGTCACCTGCAACCGGTTTGGCAATTCCATCTCCTGCGCACCCTAACACTCATTTCTGTTGAATATTCATCTGCCTTGACCGGTTGCCGGTCAAATAGAATAAAGTTTTTTTTTTTTTATGGGAATAAAGTTATTTCTTAGTAAAGAGAATAATCAAATTTTCAATAATAAAAAAAAAGAAAAGCTTTTGGAAAGTCTCTAGCTGAAGCTTCCTCCAAATAAATCACAGATTGAAAACCCTAATTTTCCAGTCTCAGCTTTTTGCAGAGAGCCTTATTGTTTTCTGAGAAAACTTCTTTCAAGGTTTGAATATTTATTTGCTTAATTTTTTGTTTTTTTATGATTCTGATACTGCATTATTGATTCACAAAGATTGTGTTTTTATGTGTGTTTGTGTTTGTGAATTATTCAACATAATCTACACAAGAAACCCATTAAAACCCTTTTACAAAGATTCTTGATTTCTGGGTTTTTATTTTTTTATGGTTTTGGATATGATTTAGCTGATAGCTTGATTAAGTTTGTGCGTGGAAATATGTGTGTTGGTTTGGTTTGATATGTCTGCAAATATGTAAGGTAGTATTTGAGGATTTATTATGCTTGTTGGATTGGTTGTTTTATTAATGCTTTTCATGAATTCTTAAAGCATATAACATGTTAATAAGTAATAGTAATACAAGGTTCAGACAGATATGGTGTTCAAAGCTATCCATGTAGACAGAGGAAATTTTATATGTGAATTCGGTTTAGAAGGGTTTGTTGAAGAACATTTATTTATTTATTTATAATTATTTTCACGTTTGCTTTTTGATTAAGGCAAGTTTCTTTTTTTTGCTTGATACGAGATTGCTTTTGTGATAGTGATACACATTAATATTCTTGTACTTTTTGTGGTTTATAAATATAATGCCATAAAAGTAGACATTTTGTTTATAGGATAACAATATTGGACTTTATATGTCTCTT
Organism: Notholithocarpus densiflorus; assembly: GCA_030021035.2. Classification (NCBI taxonomy): domain Eukaryota; kingdom Viridiplantae; phylum Streptophyta; class Magnoliopsida; order Fagales; family Fagaceae; genus Notholithocarpus; species Notholithocarpus densiflorus. Next base: position 34,342 of record JARYZH020001093.1, on the reverse strand, counting down.
TCTTCTTCTTCTTTTATCATCTTGAAATTGCCACGTTCCTAAGAGTGAGACACTTGGTTAGTAGTTAGATTGTGGATTTCTCTTCAAGCTTCTGGATTGTAATAATTTTTCTGAAGCATGATCCATAGATATGATTATTTGTAATAAGATATAGCTTTAATGATTGATCTCTCACATTTAATGTTACAACTTTCACTTTTCCTGCTTTGTTCTCTATCATGTACTTATTTTTGTTGTCCTCACAATTTGAAGTGGATAAAGTGGAAGAATTGTCCCCAACACCCCCCCCTCCACAAAAAAAAAAGTTTCAGTGGTCTAGTGCTGAAGCTCAATGTTTCATATTCTTTTCTTTCTCTTTGAGTTTCTTCTGTGGGTCTATAATATAAGTGCATTTGTCGAGAGGTTGAAGGAGAACAATCAGTTGTATTTTAGCTCTTTTAGAGGCTGCATGAATTTGTCAATGTCTTAGACAAGTAATGTAGTTTGTATGGTGCAATGAGTCCCAATAGTCTACAGAGGGACATGGTTATTTGGTTTTCTCAACTAAAAAACAATCGTAGATAGTATAACAGTCTTGAAAGTAATAACTATGTAAACTTGTTAAAAATGTGTAAGAGCCTCATAGTATGCATATAATTTAATTAAATGAAAGTGAGATCTTTTACTAGTCTCCAGGCAAGTGTGGGAGACAGGTGGAAGATGTCGTTTTATAACTCTCTAAAGATATCTTTTCTTTGAACAGGACATTTTTGCAGTTTTTGGGCATCTTTCATTGCTAAGCATATCTGTCTACTGTATGGGGGAATTTGTAATGTTTGTCAAACACAATAGAAATAGAAGCATAAAATAATTGAGGCCAGTAAATATTTCTTACATCTTTTTGTTTCTTTATTTTTTTCTTTTACCTGACAGATTGCTGCCTTAATAGGATATCACATGGCTAGTGCTGATCATAAAAGTGAGCTTGAATGGATAGAGAGAGTCAGATCAGAGGGAGCTGTTCCACTTCTCGAGCCAGATAACTGTCCAAATGGCTGGGCTTCCCCGCCTGCAGAGAAGTTCATGATCAGAGGTCCAGAGTACTTCTCAACCAGAGTTAAAGTTCCCGCTGGTGAATATCTTCTAAAGCCTATTGGCTTTGATTGGATTAAAAGCTCCACAAAGATTGGGGAGGTCTTGAAAGATCCAAACAACCGAGTTAGGAAGGTTATTGAGGACGAGTTTCCAGAAGGCAATAAGCCTTTTGTTTGGGCTTTCAATCTACAAGTCCCAAGCAAGGAAAATTATAGTGCTGTGGCATATTTTGCTGCAGTCAACCCTATTCCGGAGGGATCTTTGATGGATCAATTCTTGAAGGGCGACGATGCATTTAGGATGTCTAGGCTTAAATTGATAGCCAACATTGTCAAGGGTCCTTGGATTGTGAGAACAGCAGTTGGGGAGCAGGCCATATGCATAATTGGGCGTGCACTTTCCTGTAAGTACTGTTTAGCAGAGAATTTCTTAGAAGTTGATGTAGATATTGGATCCTCCATGGTTGCAAGTGCCATAGTTCATCTGGCTATTGGTTACATCACAACACTTACTGTTGACCTAGCCTTTCTCATTGAAAGCCAAACGGAATCAGAGCTTCCAGAAAGAATATTAGGTGCTGTAAGATTTTCCGAGCTAAACCTTGCTTCAGCTCAGCCAATTGAATTGTCATCTGATAGAAGCGATGCTAATTTGCAGTCGTCTCTATCTACACGATTGTGGAAGTCAATTGGGCAGGGTTTTACCAACATTCTTCATCCTGGTGCTCAAGAAGGTGGCTCTAGCACTGGCTCAGTACATGCTAATGGGGGTGTCAATCATGAAGACAGTTTCAAAGGCCTGAAGAAATGGTAAGTGTAACAAATGATGATCACATCAATAACTTCTTCAATTTTGACTGTGTGAATGTAATAGAACTAACAATTTGGTTCTATGAAGCAAGCTCTACCAGATGCTTCCTAAAAACTTTTGACTCTTTTTATGTTGATGTGTGCACAAGTCTTTATGGTTTTTGGGTGTTTACTATATAAGAAGTTTATAGGATTCTCAAAAAAAAAAAAAAAAATTATAGATACTAATCAAACACACACACACACACACACACACAATAAGTTTTAGATTTTTAAAATTCTTGCTGCCCCCTCCCCCAATAAAAATGTTGCACTTTTTTTTAGTAAGTTATCTTTCTAGAAATAAATTGAATATGCATCTCTGATTCACTTCCTATTGTGCAAATTCTTCATTGATACTTTTTATTAATCAATCTCTTCCACTCTGTATTGAGTCTTGACTTTGTTTTTGTATTTAAGTTTCTTGTCTTTTGTAATTGTTTTATGGAATTTTCCATAGAGATATTTAGTTATCTACTCTAGATTTACCAGGGTTCTTTTGCAAATCTTCACAACGAGCTTTCTCAGTTTCCTTTTTGTAGGGAAAACTTCAAGGAAATGTGTTATGTCTAGCATGCATTTGTTGGCAATTCCATTTTTCTTGATCTTGATTGTTTTGTATTTACTAATACAAATACAAAACTGGCTATCTAAATGTTTTCTTATATTGTTCATCTCCTCCTTTTGACCATACATTTTATGATTGATGACATAATATTCATTGGCAGATCAACAACAGCAAGGTGAAAGCGACATTTATGTTGACTCCTAGTCATGCCGTCTGCTTCTCTTAAGTTATATCAGTCCCTTGGGTAAGTTGTATGACCATAGGCAAGTCCATTAGGCATCTTCTTCATTAGCAGGATTTTAGATTTATTGGCTTTAGGAATATGGTATAGTAATTGTTTATTGTTTATTGTTTAAAGCTAAGAAAGTATATAAGCCTACCCCAAAAAGAGAAAAAAGGGAAAAAAAAAAAAATTAAGGACAGTAGCATTTTCTTTTGTAATGGATTTTATCATAAGTAGAATTTATTGAATTCCATTCGATTAAATTGAAGCAAAATTGCTATTGAATTTTATTTGAGCTGGTTCCTAATTCAAATGATTTTTTTTTTTTTTTTTTTTTTTTTATTGTTATTGCGATTGGTTTGTTTTGACTATGCATGAATAGAGCAAGTCAGATCCACGTTCATTAATGTAAAACAGTGGTTCTGCAAGAAATTCTACTGCTATATTAGAACATTGAGGTTATCTATTGGTTTGTGTTTTGTCTAAGCCAGTCAGCATGTAATGCAAAGAGTTGTAGCTGAAAATTTTTGTTTCAGTAAAAACCTAACCTAAAAATTACCTACAAAAAAGCTAAACTGATTTTTTTTTTTTTTTTTTAATTCATATTTCTCAATGACCCAACATCTTTGTAACTCAACTAGTACCTCTTGCTATTTTCAAATTAAACGTCAAGGTTCAATTTCCCCCCTTCCCCCAACTATAGAATTATTATTAAAAAATAAGAAATAAATTTTCAATGAGCTCTAATTCAAATGGTACCCTCTTCTTGTTAGAAGGGTGCATGCATAAAATTGTTCTCTATTTGGCCTATTAATTTTATGTATGTCATTGTTGAGTTGTCTTATGTGAAATATGACTCGAAACTAGCTAAAGTCTATTAGCCAAAAGGTTGGATAATCCGTATTGGCGTCTTACTGCTGTATATATTTCTTTGTTTTAATAAGATTTTTATTATTTCAGTCGAGGGAAGAAAAAAGTGTTAAGTCGACATATCTAATGTATGCTCCATTAATATGCTTCACAACAAGTGTCGCATGTCATTTTTATTTTATTTTATTTTTTTTTGGATAATTCAGCTTTTTATTTATAGAAATAAAACACAAATTACAAAGGAAAAACTCAAAACAAACTTGCAAAGGGAAACCTCCCTGCTACAGCAACCAAAAACAAAACTAACCATAAAACCAAAGCAAGCCAAAACAAATGGCAAAGCTAAACACACTAACTACTGCACTAACAACTAAACAAAACATCTATAAGGCATCCCAACCAGTACCTTTAGCACAGCAGCACATAGACTAGCACTTTGGCAAAACACAGCGGCACAAGATTTCAAGGATCAAATTAAAATACTACTTAGATCGATCCCAATTACAATAGATGGTAGCATTCAAAACTGACTTTTTGAACTTGGTTTTAAACCCCAACCTAGGTTTGACATCCTTAATGGTGCTTCTCTTTAGCTATTCTTCCGTCCAAATTCTTTCTTCATGAACTATGGCATTTCTTTGCAGCCAAATATGGTAGACTGTTGCCCACCAAGCAAGTTTGCAAGCTATTACTCTCAACCCCTTCCCTTTTAACTCTCTAGCCCCCCAAGCAATCAAATCCTCCCACACAAACTGAGCATTTGAAACTAGACACAACTTCATCAAGTCATCCCAAATTCTTCTAAAGAAGATATGATCTCTACTTTCAAGGAAATTTTTACAAAAAACACATAAGCTATCACCCAAGTACCCCCACTTGGCCATTCTATTTTGTGTGGACAGCTTGTTATTTACAGCTAACCAACCAATAAACGAATGCTTCGGGATAGTTAAATGGAACCAAAGCAGCTTCCACCACTCAACTTCACTAGATTTATCTCTAATCTCAGCATATGTTGCAGCACAAGAAAACTTCCCGGATTTAGTAGCTTGCCAAAGGGCTTTATCCTCATCTTTAAGCTCAACAAGGAATGGTTGACACTAAATAGTTACAAGGGCATCAGATCTAGCAGGCTTTCAAATCCATGTCTTATCTTTCAAACTAATGGAAACAATCTCACTTTCTTAGTTTGAGATGACAAAATGTTACTAATGGGGCTTAATTTCACACACCCACACTTATTTACAAACCTACTACAAAGAACTTGTGGTTTGACTTAGTACCAAATTGATTGTTTGATCTATTGATCGTCGGAGTCTTTGAAAACTGGAGCTCTAGAGTCTAGCCATCTAGGGCGAGTTAGGGGTGCCGCTCTAGGATCGTCAAACAATAATTTAACGGCTTTGAGTTAGTGAGGTGAGATGGCTTCCATCATTTTACTTTTAAAAAAAACCAACATATGACACTTTATAATTGGTGAAATATAAAATGAAACATCCACATTAATACACAACATTTTGGTTCCATTATGCTACACTAATCACGTACTATTATCTCTCATAAAAAAAAAAAAAAAAATTCATGTACTATTATCTTGTTTCATTTCATTAAATAATGGTATTAAAAAATAGAAATGAATTTATTGTACATTAATTTTATTTTTATTTTTATAATGAATGAATAGGTGACTTGTTTAGGCAAATGATGATGATCCTTAAAATAGAAAGGTATTTATTGTACATTAATCTTTTATAATGAATGAATGGGTGATAGGATAGGAGGGAGGCAGATGTAAAGAATCTAAAGATGCTAAATGCCTAAATGACATAACATTTTCTTTTTCTTTTCTTTTTTTTTCTTTTTTTTATTTTTTTTTTATTTTTTTTTTGAGAATGACAACATTTTATGATTGACTAGGACTTAGGAGGTAACATGTAACTTATATGTTGATAATTGCAGTTTAGAACTTAAACATGGCTTGAGTTAAAATGCTACAAACTTAACTTCAAAAAGGTTATGTGTTTTACAGTCTAATGAGAAGGGAGTATAAATAAATATATATATATATATATATTTATATATATTCCCATTTATTGTAATTTTACTTTGTTTTTGTTGGCCAAACCATTACGAAAACAAAGAAAACAAGAAAATAAAGAAAATAAGAAACTAGTTACTTGTAATCACAGAAATCATACTGAATCCCGTGTCAAAATTGGGAATATTATCAACAATAAACCTGAACAGTGTTTGCCAACACAACACGACAATAATAGTACATCATTCCACCTATAATGCATCATAATGCATCTTGCAAAATAGTACATCCCATTATATACATCATAATTCATAATGCATCATGTACATTCCACTATGTACATTCTATTATGCAATGTGGTGTATCATTCCACTATGCAATATTCCACGATTTACACATTCAACCAAGCAAAAAGTCAAAAGACAAGACTTTGTATCATGCAAGTAAAAGGACAAAGTTTTACTATCAACAAATGTAGAGCAAAGGCTTCCCAATATTATAAATACTAAGTTATGCCTTGATATATATAAATATATATATAAAATTATGCAATGTAGTGTATCATTCCATTGTGCAATATTCCACTGGTTATACTCTGTGAGAGAGAGAGAGAGAGAGAGAGAGAGAGAGAGGCATTTTGGGGATTAGATCTAGAAAGGATGTGTCTCTTACAATATTATTGAAATTCCTGTTTTGCTTTTCTTTTTCTTTTTTTGAAGTAACATCTTGGGGTGTTTACTGATTTCATTTTATTTTTAATTTCTATATAAAAGTTGGAGACACTTGCTGCAAAAGCATTGCTACATAACATGTGGCTTGTTTCCTTGTTGGTCTGATGTTTGTTTCTTAAATTCCACGACATTGTATCAATTTCCTATTGGTTATCCTTCGTGATTTCCGGACAAAACGATGCCATTTTTGTGGTCCACAATTGTATGACACCATTTTTGTGGAATGGTGTTTCTTAGAGAGGCTTCATTTAACATGTAAAACAACATTATTTCATTAATCAAACGTATCTACCACCATGTCATACATATAAAACAACACGCTTCAATGAAGTAAACCCAAAATCTTCTCGAGTAAATCCAAGCTTTTGTAGTTTTTAAATGCTCGGACGGATCAGTCTAAGCTATGTTAGGCACAGCAACAAAATCCATTTTTTGCTCAGATTTCACCAATTTCTTATATATATTGTCTTTGCCTCATGTAATGCACACGAAAAATCGTGAAAAGAGTGATTGTTCAATAAGTATTAATAAATAAAAATGTTCAATAAAAAAATTTGTTGAAAAAATTAGCCATTGTTGTTAAATTAGACTTGATCATTTTTTGAAAAAAAAAATGGATTACTTTAATCCAATAAGAAAACTAGGAATTCTTATAGAATTTAACTGACAGATAACAATTTACTATTTTTATTACTCAAAAAATTTAAAAACAATTGATATAATGTTAATGGAGAAAAATATGGTTTTAAAAGTTTGCGCGACAACATAAGAAGTGTAATTGAAGTCATGGTTTATGCTTTTGCCCTGGCTGGTCCATAACTTTCAGCCGACACTATGTTGATGACATTTATCCCTTTGAAGATGTACTTTCCTTTATGTATAACATGTATAAAGTTGCTAATTTAGTTGGTAAAAGATTTGCATAATTCACGAAAATCCTATGTTTAAGACAACATAAGAAAGATATTCGTCTTACATATAAACTACCAACTTTAGGCCTCTTCAGAACCATCTTTGAAAGCAAAGTACATCATTAACTTTTATTGTCTTATTTACGACATCAAAATTAAATTATCAGCATCACAATGTTCTTCATGAGATTCTGAGTGCAATACTTTCTCCTCTTACATAATATTAGATCCCACTAATTCAATTTAGGTGAGAGGAAAGAGCATTGTTCTTGAAATATTGTATAAATTTTCATCCTTCACCAGTCCTCTTTTCCACTGTTAACCATGTCTTAACTTTTAAGTCATAGCAAAGACGATTACCATCATTTCCTGCACCAGCAAAGGCTCTGTCAAAAGCATTATGGAAGTACTTCTCATGTTCTTGGAGCCAAAAATAGGTTTATGTACACTCTTTAAGACAATTGAAGGCAAAAGAAAGGAGGGGAATTGTGACATTAATAACAATAATATGCAACTTCTCAGATAAGGTCTGCATCAAAGATTCAAGTGAAAGACCAACTTTGTCAATTGGGCTGTTTAGGAGCATGCAAGCTCTCCAATCTATTTCTCTGTTAAAGGTTCAATCTTATTTAAGTAATTATACCAAAATGGTAAAAGGAAGTTTCATCTGGTGATTGCATTTCAATCAATCAACAACTCAAAAGTATTTGAAAATGCAGTAACCTCAAAGTAGACTAATTCATGAATTGAAATAGCACAAATCATTAACTTGAAGTTTTATATGGATTTCAGAGGAACAGTCCTTTCCACCATATCCTCCTGTCTTCACAGAGAAGGTGGAAATTTTGAGCTGGGATACAGAACAGATTGCAGCTGGAATTAATCAAGGGTTTATATTTTCAGCAAGAATTTGTCCACACAAACATTTACTAGATGTTTTAAATAACAAATCTGACACTTAAAGGCTTCTCTACAGTAAATAAATTCAATCATCACCCCGCTGCCACAAAAGCTTCCTTGCAAAGATATCCACAAGATTGCTCCATTGTGAAGCACATAAAGGCAAAACAGTTATCAGTCACCCAGGTCACACCACATGAGTCACCAACAGAATCAAACAGCCATTGCCAAATCAAAGCTTGATCATACAAGTTCCAACAGAAATGCTTCAAGGATAGCACCACCAAAAAATTTATGCCAAACCATATGATTTGGCAAGGTCACATAAGCAGAGAGTGGCCAGACTGCTGGTTCATTGTCATATAACCGGATATGTTTTGAAGTTTCATTTTACCCAAATAGCATGCCATGTGTAACTCAATATGATACGACCTCTCAACCTAAAATACAAAAAATAAAAAATAAAAAATAAAAAATAGATAATAAAAAAAAAGGGCATGGCTCTCTGTCTTTAGGCTTCTTAATTGTATAAAAGACCTACTACAAATGCACGGTCAATGTCATAAACAAATTCCTTTCATTTCTTAGAGAAAACATTTGTAACAGAATATGGAGGATATTAACTAAACAGAGCTAAAATTTATAATTGAACACAATGAATTTTGCAACTAAATGACAATGAACAAGAGTCTTCTGTACGGCATTGAGTAGCACAAACATGCACCTGCCAATTAAATAAGTTGAAGAGTAGCACCTGAAACTTGCATTACCTTAGGAGATAACAATACAATATGGTTGCAGGAACCATGGACATATTAGCATTTTCATGTGTAGTTGTCTAGTCTGACAAATCAAAATCAAGCAATAAAAAAATTCTGAGTGAGCCAAGCCCACATCAATAAGATATGATAAGATCTAGACTAGAAATTACACAATTTCAGCATCTCCAACAGGTAAAGAACTCATCTGCAAGGTCCTACCATTACCTGATGCCATAAACCTCACAGATGGCAAGGAAGGATCTGTAACAGATTCAATCTCAAGAAAGTTGAAATCACAAGCACCAGATCGCTTCAAACTGAACACAAACATAAGCGCTGTCCATCCCAACATAGAAACTCCCCAGTAGTTGTTCATCCCATGAATCAAACCCCATGCAATAGCATACCCAGTAATGATTCCTGATAAATGCCCAAGAAAACTTGCTTGTGGAACAATAATTGAAGTAAAAATGAGTGACTCAAATGGTGCAAAACTAATGGGCAGCGAAAGAAACCCAAAAAGGTTCAACTTTGAAGAAGGTTGCTTCACAGCAAGAATCGTCATCCACCCAAAAACAACACAAGAATATCCAACAGCTGTCACTCTCCGAAAATACTCGACCTTGAACCTTTGGATCAGTACATGGTACATCCCCAAAACTAACACGCCTGATAACACAACCAAGACAAGTGTGTACTGAAGATAATATGCCACACCAAGGCCCATATTCCCTAACTGTTCCACTACTCCAAGACTCCAAAGTGCACTCATATTAAAAACAAGATGAAGAACACTTATATGAGAAAATGCTGAGGTTATTATCCTCCAATGGTGCCCTTCAATGGAGGTTTCATAACTCAAACCCACATGTGAATAACCAATATTTTTCTTCTGTATGTAAAACCATATTGCACTACATATTCCTATAACACAACTTGTGGCTGGTTTTTCCAAGATCTCATAGAGCAAAGGCTTCCCCATCTATAACAACCCCTTTTACTTTCTCTTTTTTTCTCTCCACAATACTTCAAGCTAAATTACATAACAATGACAAATAAATTTTGGTACAACAAAACATGATATAGAGCTTCTTCAAAGCCTCACAATAAAGGGCTTTGTAGAAAACTTAGAAATCCTTCATATACATGTAAAACCCAACTCAAAGTTCATCAATTTTAAGAGACCCAGATCGAGAAAACCCTTAAATACATGAAAAATTACACACCCCAATATTCAAATGGACCAAAAGCACCAATATGAGAACTGGGTTTCTCGAAAATCAATCCAAGAACTTATATTTCTCAGTGAATCTCCAAAAAGGTGCACAAAAGTTTCCTGTACAACAATGTAAAAAAAAAACTCGATTCAGATTTCTGTTTCAATGGTGATTATATGAATAAGGGTTTGCTGGATCAAATAAGCAAGGAATTAGGGTTTTGATGCAGAAAAGGCTCACCTTTTGGCTCCAAATCGATTCGAGTTCTTCGTTGGCACTTCGATTTTCTGGGACTTTCTAGTTTCTGCACCATATCAAAATAAAATATACGAACTTGCAAACGTTAAATTATCAAAATTACTAAAATGTCCTTCATTTGTTTTATTTTACTATATTTTATTACTTTTTTTTGGGCTAAAAAACAAAGAGTGATTTTTTTTTTTTTTTTTTTTTTTTTGAGAAGAGATTGATTATTTATTAATATGGGTTTAAACTTTAAAGATTTTGGTTGTGACAAGAATTTTGTAGTTCAAAAATTTTTTTTTTTTGGTTTTTAATTAGTCCTCTTTTTTTAATTAACATTTAATTAGTCCTCTTTGTTATGTGTTAAAAAAAAAAAATTTGATAAGGGTTTAAATTGCACGGAATCTTAATTAAAAAAACAAAAGGTTCAAATTGGACTTATCCGAGAGAGCCTTTCCATTGTAATTTGTAACTATACTATTAAAAAAATAAAAAGCTTCAATCTTTGTGTTTTTTTTTTAAAAGGCTTTGACCCTTGATGTACTTCATTTATAAATCAAGGCTTAGGCTTGCATAATATAACACCCACAAAGTAAGAAAATATAGAATAAGGCTTTATAATTTTTTTTATTAACAAGAAAAGATCATGGACGTTGGTTATTTGTCCATGAAAAATTATTTTTCATCAACAATTAATCAATAATCCTTTTTAATTATTTAATAAAAAATAATAATCCTTTTTAATTAGTAGGAAATGATTATAATTAGAAATTGTAAATTGAACAATTAAGATTGTTCAAATTCGATTGTAAATTTACTTGAATTTAAGGGATTTGAGTTCCACAGATAACATGTTCCTCTCAAAAAGTAATTAGAAAAGCGATATTATCAATACACCATATCATACAATATAGAAGTATTTGACTTAATCAGATGTCTCATAGTAATAATAAAAAATAAAAAAAAATAAAAAATTAGAAACCTCATAGTAATAATTTAAATATCTATATTTTATTATATTGTGAGAATAATTTGTCATTATGAAAAGTCGCATATCATGTGAATGATTATTTTCTATTTTATTTTGTAGGACAATATTTTTCTTATCTTATTTTAAAGGGTTTGTTTTTAAGGAAATGTCAACAAATGTCCTAAGAGCATTAGTTTAGGACCTATTTTTACACATATTTTATGAAAAAACACTAAAACAATTAATTTTTTTAATAACTTTATATATTTCTCATGATAATAGTTTTAAAACTTTTCTAAGATAGTTTATTAACAATTATCCTAAAAGTATCCGTTAATATAACTCATAAGACAAAAACAAGAGTTATACTCAGGTCAGGGCTTAGGCTTTTAGGTTTCCATTTTAGTCCAAGCTTGGGCTGCTGTAGGTCTGTGATAAAAATTTATAAAAAAATAAATTAAATAATGGGGCCTAATTGAAGGAGCCCGTAGTGAGCATAAAGCTAGAGGACAGACATTTTTCCTTTTTCTTTTCATTCTTTCAGATATTCTAAATAGAAAATTTGAATAATAATAATGTCAGAATTTGATACATATATTTAGTTATTTTGTAAATTTTAATGTAAATCTAGTAGATATTCATAAAAACTATATAAATTTGGAGAGTATGCTTTAAAATTGTCAAGTTAGTGTACACAAATTTTTATTTTTAGATAGATAGTGGGGAGGGGTAGATAAGATTTGAACCACATACACAAGATACTATAAAAGATGCTATTACCGTTAGTTTATCGCTTGAATCTCTTTTATTACACAAGGTTAAGGGCTTTATCACTTGATGTACATGGATCATGTCATGTCAGTTTGTGGTCTTTTTGTTATATATAAATAATTTGATAGTTACAACACTAGGATCAAGAGTTTTATAGCTCAATTGGTACATCTGAATGTTTCCACGAAGATATATAGGGTTTAACCCCCCCCCCCCTAATCATTGAATTATTAAAAAAATAGTTATAATAAAAGAGATTTGAAACCTGTACTTCTCCTTTAGATGTTAGTAATAAGGTTATTTATAGTAAAATTGGTAGTAATTAACATTTTCCAAATTGTATTTTTGTAGTAGTTGTTGCAAGTTGCAACTCTATTTCAAATGACATCTTCTTCCTTTTAAAAATAATATAAAAAATGAAGTAGTAAGAAATTTATTGTAAAATTAGGAAGTTTGTTTATTTAAACTATTTAAATAAATAACCACAAGTGTAAAAGCTTGTCATTTAAAAAAAAAAAATTCAATTGTTACAATAAGTAGGTAGGGAAAAATTGAACTCTAGTTCTTCTTGTAAAAAATATAGAAAATCTTGACAAAATTCTTGATAAATGTTTATCAATCTTGTGTAAATTCTTGACAAGTCTTTTCAATTTTGTGTCCAAACTCCTAACCCATTCAATGTTAGACAATTTTAAAGCATACCCTACCAATCTTGTCAACATTGATTTTTTTTTTTTTTTTCTTTCTTTCATTTGTGTTCTGGTAGAATGAAAAGAAAAAACCAAATTGTTACAATCTTATGCTCACTATGGGCTCCTTCAATTAGGCCTCCAATGTTAGTATAACAACCCTACTATAGCCCAACCCAAGCATAGACAAAAATAAAAGCTTAAAGCCCAAATTTTTTTTTAAGGAGAAAAGCCCAAGTCTAGATTGTTTTGCCTTGACATCCGAAGGAGAGAAAAGCCCATTACATAATCTTTTTTTTTTTTTGCTAATTATTCAGCATAAGCATTTCGTCATCATTGTTGCATTTATTTGAATAGGATTAGTGATCATCGAGCCACAAATCTATAGTTATAGGTGGCATCACAATCGCACAATGTCTCCACCTTTTTCTTTTTCTTTTTTGGTTGAGAAAAATGTCTCCACCTAATACCATGACCAATACCATATAATAACTTTTAAATGTCGACATTTTGAGTAACACTGACATCACCGAAATTTTTTTCATAATATCAATATCTTGTCAAATCCGCCATTGAAGTATATGATTATGACAACACATACCTATCTTGCTTGCCAAATAGCAAATATTAAGATAACCGATGATTAGAAACTCTTGCATTTTAAAAAATAAAATAAAATTATGGTATTTTTATTTAAAAAATCTATCAAGCAATTTAATTTTGAATTGGATGATAAATAATATTAGATTGGCATAAAATTTCATAGGCATGTTAAGCATATAAAAGACACAATGACCTTGGCAGAATATTAATCTACTTTTTTTTTTTTTTTTTTTTTTTTTTTTTTTTGAGATAGGAATCTATTGGTTATTAAGCTGTGTGCTTGTACAAGGACGAAGTCAAGACTTGAATTTAGGAGGGCAGTTCTCATGTTGGCTGCGTGTAGTGACTCTCACCTCCGGCTTTGCAGGTTAGATGCTGAGGGTTTTTTATTTTTATTTTTTTTGTGTGTGCTTGTTGCTAGTTAAGGATAAAATTATTTTGTTTGAAATTTTTTAATGGGTTAGGTTGTTTGTTTTGAGTAAAATTGGTTGGTTGAGATTAATTGTTTTTAATTTTTGTATTGATAATTTTTGTTGTTGTGTTAATTGTTCTGGACTTGTATATATTGTTTTAAATTTTATATCTATAAATTATTTTATGGCCTTTAAAATGAGGAAAAAAATGTTAAAAGATACAATTTTTTATTTATTATAAATTGTTGATGAAGTGAGTGGATATTAGTAAAAAATAAAGTGATACAAATGGTGGACCCAGATACGAATTAATAAGAATTGGCTATTTTAATAGTTTGTAAAAATATTATAGAAAAATTAGTAGTTATAGTATTACTCTTTAAAAAATCAATGATGTTGTAGGAGTGGGGCCAAAGTGTAATTTTATAAAATAAAATTGCTAAAATTAATACTATATATATATATATATATATATATATACTAATACTTTTAAATAATAAAAAATGGGAGGGCCATTGCTCCCAAAGTCCAAGCTTATCTCTGTCCCTATGCTTGTTGCAGAGGTGAGAGAGTTTTAAATTAATCTAGTCATTAGTCTTCAATAATATTTTTTTTTCTACATGATTAAAATACTTACATACTTTTAGTATATATGGGGAGATTACCAACTCACTCAAATGGTGCAGTCGTAATATTTAATAACTTTTAGTCAAATTAATATTTTGGCAATCCTATTTTAGATGATGTATTCTTATTACGTAAAAATTGTATTAAATTTCATATCAATTAATTGTCATTCCTTTGACTATCACCACAAAAAAAAAAGAAAAAAAAAAGAAAAAAAAAAGAAAAGAAAAAGATGATGTTGTTCTTTCTATGTACACACATATTTAGGGGGGTCTTTAAAAATAAAAAAATAAAAATTATTAAAAAAAAAAAACGATAGGATTATGGTTCATATAGTCCTACACAAATTTGACAGCATTCTAGAGTTGGTGAATGCCACACTAATGGATTAGGTAAAAGGTCTTTCTGAAATAACAATTAATAACATCATCCTAGATGTAATGACTCCCTATTTGGACTTATGAGGGAAAGTCGTTAAGAAGATTAATCTCTTGAAAGATACATACTTCTATTCAAGTAATTCCTTGTAGCTTCTTAGCACTAACAATTACCTAACCATATCAACCATTGAAGAGACTCCAAAAGTGTTTTTCCCATTCTTCTGTTTTTTTTTGGGTGTAGAGTGTTAAAGAAATCAGTTGTAAAGGTTACAAAATCTTGGGTGCAACCAAAGCCACCAACCCAAAACACATTTTCTCTGTGGTTTAACTACTATCCCTTTTTTTCTAATTAGAAGAAATTGCATTGTTCTCATACTCCTATATAAATGCTTCACTTACATTCTCAACATGCCAATTGCCATTTGCAATGCGACATGCCAAAGTCCGTCCAGTCACTATGTCCTATTATTGGTCCGAAAGACGTACCAATGTAGCCCTTCAGCTCACTGATAATTGGCAAGAAAATTATGGAATTGGACATCGCCATGACCGCGATTACTGGTATGCAAGACGGGCATTTCTGAACAGTTATCATTTCTCAGAAGAAAATGGTTTCAAGTACAAGTTACGAAGGTCAGTGAAGGAACTCAACGAGGTGGCCACTGGGGTTGTAACTGACATTCGTCAAAAAATGTCTAAGAGAAAGCTTGGAATTAGGGTTTACAGGTTTACTGTGGCTTTGCAATCTCTGGTTCTTCTAAGTATAAGATGTTTTACACCATGGTTGAATAAAAGAGATTCCAAGCCATGACCTATTACTCAATGGGTTGGTTGCATAAGTGACTACATGACTACATGTATTGTCACTTAGGAATTGGATTAAAGTGTGGTAAATCTTGTTTCCTGCTATTGTTGTGGTTAATCTTGTTTTCAATTTTAATGTAATTTTCCGATAGTAATCGGAATATTGCAGCAGTTTTACATATAAGTTTTTTTGCTTTTGATGATTTGCATGGATACTTCAGTTTCGGAGCTGTATAAGTATTAAATAAAAAGGGATAAGTGATTAAATAACTTAGAAATTATGTCTCTTTGCTTTCTTAAAGCTTCTTATAAATTATGTTCCAATGATCCTACAAGCTTGCATTGATACCTCCCAGTCTCAAACTTTTTTTTTTTTTTTTTTTTCAATAGCTAAACTTCCTATACCATATAGTTCAGCCAGATAGAACGAGTGAAAAAGACAAGAAAAAAAGTAAAATGAAAAAAGAAAATGCAATGCATCACAATTCAAATATGGACCACCACATAGTTTTTTAAATAGGGACACTTAAGGATGAATCAACCTACTCTACGAAAAAGTTATGTGGGTTAGTGTGTCAGTGTTATGTAACGACCCCCTCACATGGGTCTTTACTCTTCTGCTCGAAAAATCAACACAACGTATATGAGCTTCAAAAGTATGAAACTTAAAGAAAAAAAAATTAAATAATAAAATAATAGGACTACAAATTTGGTTGTAGTCAATGATTGCAACATTTATTAAAAAAATTAATATAACTATATTTTTTGAAAATTTAACTGTTAAATTGCATGTTCTTTACGTAATCAACATACATGTCAAATTTCGTGCTAATCAAATATTATTTACTATTTGATTCATAAACTTGTTTTTTATTTATAATTTAATAATACAAAAATTAGAAATTTAAACATTTAGTTGATGATATACTTATTGATCTTTTTGAAATTTTGTAAGCTTAAAATAAATAAGAAGAAAATGTAATCCAACTTTGAATTTATTAAAATTCATATCTAATAAAAAAATATTGAGTAGAGTTATAATTATTGGCTATAACCAAATTTGCAAATAAACTTTGTCCAAAATAATTTTAAGATTTTAGGAATTTTTTTTTCTAAGTAAAAAGAAGGAGAAAATGAAATTTACGTGTAACTCCAGAGGTAGCAATGAGCATCTTCTAAATTCACACAGAAATATTTGAGGAGATGCAATTTTGATTTAGAGAGTTTGCAATAGAATGGACCTTAACTGGGCCTAGCTAGGTTTGCTTTGGGGAGTTCAACTCACCATTCTAATCAAGATTTCTCATAATTGCTAGTGAGGCAATCCAATTCAGCTAACTATTATAGCTAGAGCTTCAAATGAAAGTAATGTGGTGGATCTATGTGAATATGATAGTTAGTGACAAAAGGTCTCAATAATGAAAATTTTAAAAATATGTGTGTTTACATTGAATGAAAAAATCCATGGGTAAAAAAGCTCCAATCCAAGTCTAATTGTTTCTCCAAAAAAAAAAAAAATCCTGTGTTACTGTTACATCTTTTTCTCAAATAAATGAAGGATTTTTTTTTTTTTTTTTTTATATATTTTAAAAGAGTTTCAATATATGGTGTCTACTCGTAATGATAACTATTCCATTATCAGATCAAGACACTAATTAATTTTTGGTGTATACGGGATTGAACCTCTAATCTCTTATTCAATCATTAAAAATTTTATTAATTAAACTAACTAGAATCCACACATAAATATAGGTTTTATTTACATAATTCATATACGGAGTACACTTAGTTTTTGATAAGCATGGAGTATAGTTTTTGATAAGCATGGAGTACAGTTAGTTGTAATACATAAAGTTCACTGAATAATTTCAGCAGAGTCTAGAAATATCCGGTGAAGCTTGCGAATATATTCAGGTTGGGCCAATCTAGCGAGTTGCAAATTGAATGAATGTTAAGTATACCTTAATAATGGGGGCAGTTATGTGTCAGCATTCATGCATTTTGCTACTCTTATCTGCCGACATTAATTCATCCTTTGTTTTTTTCATTTTGGCTGGATTATAGACTACTGTACCATACTTGAATTAACTTGGACGTTTTGGTCTTAGTCTTTAAAAGTCAAGATAAACAATCAATTTCATACAAAAACTTCCCTGCCTCAAACTTTTTTGATCAACAAACATCTTTCTAACCTTCTTATCAAAAAAAAAAAAAAAACATCTTTCTAACCTTCCTTTGGGTTTCTTTTATCATCTTTAAAAAATAAAAATAAAAATTGTTTAGTGATTCATTAAATTAGAACTTAGTAAAGTTGATCAGCCATTTGGTTTTTTTTTTTTTTTTCCCCTCACCTCTTGGTTTTATGTTATTCAATGAAAAGAAATAAGCAAATGCCACAAGACTTTTGGCAAAAATTTTGACAATATGATTGAATATTTAGTGTGCATTTAGATACCGCTTATTTTTTTGAAAACTGAAAATAATAAAAAAATATTTTCTGAATTACTGTTCACTGTTGAGTTACTGTAGCTTTGCCTTAATGCACTGTTCATGTCCCATGAACAGTGCAAGAGGCGCTGGTAAAAAAAAATGCAAAAATGCATAAACATGCAAACACAAACGTGATCCAAATGAGCCTTTAATGGTGTGTTTTATTAGCGGTGAGTGGATTATTATTATTATTATTATTATTATTAGCGGTGTGTTTCATATCTTCTTTCCCCCTCTTATCTGTTTCTTTCTCTTAATCAAAAAAAAAGTCCACTCCAAGAAATTTCCCATCACAAACATGCATATCCAAACTCTTACATACCTACTAAAAGAACCTCTGAGTAAGATACAGCTTCAAACACAAAGAATCAAACCAAACTAGCAAAAAAAAAAAAAAAAAAAAAAAACCACACACAAACTGAATGGCTAAAATTGGCCACCTAATGACTAAAATGTTGCCACCATCAACGAGGACCATCACCTAGGGCCCATCATTCGGTGCCCTAGAGAGTATGCTCATGTGTGCACTCTCATGCTTAAAAAAAGGAGAAATATATATTGAGCTGAAGTGACATACCTCTTATAGATTTCATATTTTTGTGTTGGAGTTTATGAGCCTGATGCAAAGGATTTTGGAGTAAGTTTAGTTGAATTTAGCTAAAAAGGTGAAATAAAGAGCCAATGATAATGCTCTTATCAAATACATTCATGTGCATCACATGGATTACAGGGACAACATGGTTGAATTGAAATTTGGTTTGTTATACCGTGTTTGGTTGTAGCTGAGGGAGGGAATGATACACATTTTTTGTGTATATGTTTGGTAAAAGAGAGGAAAGGAAAAAGAAATAGAGAAAACTCATATTTCCGTTATTTTGTTTGCAAAGAAAAGGGGGAAAAAAATTATACTTCGCTTTTCACTTGTTAAAAAAAAATGCACATTGATTGTTTTTTCCTTTTCTTTTATGCATTTTTCAAGCTCTCATGTCAACCAAACAAAGAAAACTAATATTTTTTCTTCTTATACCTTCCCTTCTCTTTCACCCCTTCTAGACTGTTAAACTTGTCTTATCCTTCAAGCAAACCCAAAAGTCAAGTTCTAAACATATTTGATTATTTATCACCAACACAACTTGATGACTCCAAACAAAAAAACACATTCTAAAACTGTGAATACCTAACCCTAATGCACACAAAATAGTAACTAGTTGAATTGAATTTTGGCTTGTATAAATTTGTCTTAATATTTGTTAAGCAAACCCAAAATTTAAGTTCTGAACATATTGGTTATTTATCCCCAAAACAACTTGATCTTTCACAATAGAAAATCTTTCTAGAACTTGGATTACCCAACTTTAATTAATGCAAGTGTCTATAACCAGTTGTCACTTTGTTGATTTTAAACATGATTAAGATAAAATTAGTTGTCTTAATTGGGATCTGCAAAGACGGCAAGACCCAAGAGAAACACCTCCAATTGGACGCTAGAGATTGAACAGTCTATATATTATATGATCTTACACTATGCACATGTGAACTATCTAAATCTCATAATAAATATCCCAAAAAAAATTGGTGGCTACTGTGACTTGTTACAGCCCCAATGACTCCTAACCACACAACCATAGAAAAGTGACCGCACAGAGCCTAGTTGCTTCTACTTAGTTTTCTGGCTTTTGATTCACTAGATCCAAATTCTTATCATCACAACCTCACCCATTTCTGTTCTCCTCCAATCACTTCACTTTCTGTATCTTCTTAGATTCTTCTTCATTGTTCAAGCACACACACACACACAACTATATTTGTTTCCTCTTATCTTTATAATTTTTTTTTCTCTTTCTTTCCCATCATTTTGAGACTTTTTTTCCAGACAAACTTTCAACATGTTTGGCCTACTTTTGGTTTAGAAGTTAGAACAGTCTCATAGGACAGAAAAAACAAAGCCTTTTGTACTGTTAGTGTCTCTCTAACAACGTTTCTTTATCTGGGTAGTTCTTGAATCTTGAAACAAAGCTATCTCTGTGTCTATTTTGTATATTCTGAACAATCAGAAAGCTGGAAAAGGAAGTAGAAGAGATATAAGGAGGTGGGTATCTTTTAGTTTTACAAGAGAGTTTGGAAAGAAAAAGAAAAGATTTTTGAGAAAGAGGAGGGTGAGATCTATAAAAGGAAGATGAAAATTCAGTGTGATGTGTGTGAGAAAGCCCCAGCAACAGTTATTTGTTGTGCAGACGAGGCAGCACTGTGTGCAAAATGTGACGTTGAAGTTCATGCAGCTAACAAGCTTGCAAGCAAGCACCAGAGGCTTCTCCTTCAGTGCCACTCCAACAAGCTCCCTAGATGTGACATCTGCCAGGTAATTGAATTCCCAACTTTTCTATACTTTATAATTTTTTTTTAATTCTCATTATTGTTGATAGTTCTATTCCTTATTTACTGCAGATTTATTGGTAGATTGAATTTATAGGTTTATTTGCTTGGTGTTTACAATTCTTAATAGCATGTATGAAGCATCAAAATCTGTAATTTGAGGCATTAGATTTAAGTAGATGGTTTTCAAAATATTGTACCTTCTTTCATGTGAACTTTTTTGCTGGGAGATATGTTTGTTGAAGTGTATTTATGCATTTTATTCCAACTTTTTATGTGAGTTTGTTGCTTAATATCATATGCTCTAAAAACAAATGGTATTCTAGGGGGTTAATTCATATCTTACCTTGTGCTATGCATAATGCAATCGCCTTGCCCTGTTATCAATTTGTTGATAAAATCAAGCAATAAAGAGAAGGATTTGTGTGGTGGTAAAGGGAAAAGAAATCCACTATCAGCAACGAGAATGACAAGCCTTTCTACCTCATATCTCTCACAAATCCAAAATCCAATAGAATTGGATTCTAGTGCTCTCACAGACTAAACAAAACCTTAATACCCGGATCTCCTGTGAATATATGAATGCCCTTAAGATAAAGACTACGATACCTCTTTTCTTCTCTAATTTAATAGGATCTTTTAAGTCATCCTAATAGGGCATGAAACATTGGCCTCCTATTCTTTCTTGAGAACACTGTACCCTGCCACTTTTCAAAATCAATACAATTATCCCATGAGTAGGACAGCATTCTGATTAGAGTATTGGACAAATTATGTGATTGGAGGATTTTTAAAATCAACAAAATGGTTGAAGATATGCAGCTGACCAGGTGGTGAAAATGATGCCTGCTTTTAAAACAATATCAATTATAAATTGATTGATTTGCTCACCACCAACTGCTGACCATAAATTCAGCGTTTAAAATGGATCGTACCATGTGCGTTGTTGTTACAAGTGTACCAATTCCATTTACGGTTCATGGCATAAGGAAGAAGATGCAAAACAACTTAAATGATGCATTAGAGAGGAAGGAGAGGCAATAATAATATATAATAAATTTCTTTCTGTAGAAAGCTCTAGGAATTTTTCTATATCTTGGGACATAGTTGTATTATGTTTAATACTTCTTTATGTTTGCTAATTATAGAATTAGACGATTCAATCTAGGTATTTACCCTTAGTGTTTGCTTCACAATCTTCTGATTTGAGATAAACAAAGAGGACTTCATTTTGGTTGTAAGGACTATCTCTATTACACTTACTCTCTCTCTCAATAAAACAGGATAAGGCTGCTTTCATTTTCTGTGTCGAAGACAGAGCCCTCTTTTGTCAGGATTGCGATGAACCAATTCATTCAGCTGGTAGCCTTTCAGCAAACCATCAGCGATTCCTGGCCACTGGAATCCGTGTTGCTTTGAGTTCCGGTTGTAATAAGGAAACTGAGAAAAGTAGCTTGGAGCCTCCCAATGAGAACAAACAACAGGTTTCCTTGAAAACGCCCACACAACAAGCTTCTAGCTTTTCATCTCAGTGGGCTCTTGATGAATTCCTACATTTTTCTGATCCTGAACCCTCTGACAAGGTAAGAAATTTTTTTATTTTAAGTAAACCTGTATTTACTCATTACAATAATTTAGACTCCATTGTCTTCATAATGAATGTTAGGAATGGGAAACTTGGGGATCATATTGCCAGGTATCATACAAATTTTTCTATCTTGTGGTTCATGCAACTCCAAAGATAGGTTCTGCAAATCATCAACCATATTTAATATTAGCATAAGATTATATGTATTCATTTTGCATATTTCATTTGGCAGCTCAGTAATACTTTGGGTTTTGTAAACTTCAAGTGAATTTGCAACCTAGGAAGAATAATGTGTGTCACTAGAAATAAGCATATATTTCACTTTTTATGTATGTTAATAATGCTATAAATTTTGTAATTTTAGCATTAAATTAACACCATCTGATTCAAAGAGACATCTGGATAAAAGAAGTGTGGTGTTGTTTACATAAAATGGGCTTAGCCAAGTAATGTGCACTTAAAATGGTTTTTTCTAGATTTCAGGACTTCATTTTGGTTTCCAGTCTTTACATGTTATCATTCCCTGGAAGGCATACTCACAATTTTCCGAACTCA
The DNA here is from genome assembly GCA_030021035.2 of Notholithocarpus densiflorus. Classification (NCBI taxonomy): domain Eukaryota; kingdom Viridiplantae; phylum Streptophyta; class Magnoliopsida; order Fagales; family Fagaceae; genus Notholithocarpus; species Notholithocarpus densiflorus. Next base: position 11,695 of record JARYZH020001093.1, on the reverse strand, counting down.
ACAATTTTCAACATTGGTTTGCTATTACATTGGAAATTGATGAAAATTTTAAATTGATAATTTGGTTTGCCTTTTTAACCACCCTTGTAATTCTGTGGGATTCCCATTTGTTCTATTCTGCAGAAAGAGCCACTTGAACTAGGAGAGCTTGAATGGATAGCAGACATGGGACTTTTTGCTGACCAATTTCCTCAGGAGGCCTTAGCAGCAGCGGAAGTTCCTCAGCTTCCAATGTCACAGCCAAGCAATTTTACCTCATACAGACCTGTCAAATCCAACATGCCTTACAAGAAGCCGAGAATCGAATTCCCACAGGATGATGATGAGCACTTCACTGTTCCTGATCTTGGCTAGAAGTCATACAAAGGAATTTTATGTGTTGATGAATTATACAATCATACTTCCACAAGTACGTGTATGTATTTATGCATGCGTGTATGTATTTATGCATGCATGTATGTATATGTGTGCAATGAGTTGAAAATGCATTTTAGGAGTTGCATGATCTTTCTAGCTAAAAGGTTTAGTTTAGGGGAATTGGTTCTGTTCACTCTCAATATGTAATTTTTGTCTACTCTTATAATTTGTGAAGTTTGCACTCAACTTAAGTACTTCTTTGTAGATAGAAAGAAAAGAGTGCCACTCTTTCCAATAGATAACCAAAGAGCTGACAGAAGCAAGCCAGAGATTTATCCCATATGAATCAGCTAGCTAATGAAATGAGCTACCCATTGTGATGGTTAGTACTCACGCTATATGCCTAGAATACGGCAATAGGTCCTTATACATGCACACAAGACATGTCTTGCCCTTGGTATAATTTTGGTTTCTATGCTTAGGCCCTGTTTGGTTTGAAAAAGTGGTGTATGGACTGATAATAGTGTACCTAATCAGTGTCCCCTCCATCTCACCCATTCGTCTCTTTAATAAGTTGAACTTCATCAATCCAACTCTCGATTTGTCAGATTTGTGTTCAAAAGGTGAACACAAACTATGGGTTTTACTATTGCTCCAAATGTGATTTCATTGCCAACCTCGATTGTGCTGCGGACTACATAAGTAGAAGTGAACTTTAAGAGGAGGAGAATGAAGATCTATGGCTCAATCAATCAGTTGACTTAGCAGCTTATAAAGTTACAAAAATCCAAGTGGGGAAGAGACACCCACTTCATGGACACCTACTCACGCTCTTCCTAAAGTCACCTTATTTGAGTGGTAGGACATTTTGGTATTATGCATGTGAGCGTTATTGCAATGGATTCAAGTATAGTTGTGAGCCATGCAAGTTTTAGTCTCGATGTTTTGTGTAGTTCAATCTTAGACATCCTTGCCCACCATGGTCATGAGCACCAACCTTTTCTCTCTAGCATTATATTTGAACAAAAATGCAGTAGTTATGATTCTGAAAGTTACCCAATATTTCGTGAATTTGCTATAGAATTCAAATGTGCCACACTACCACAAATTAGAAGGTTTAAGCAACATAAGCATTCCTTTACTTTCTGTTATACCACTGAAGATGACTCTGAGGAATATTATTATGGTATTTGTGAAGAAAAACAAGATCCAAAGCATTGGTTCTACTATTGTGCAAATTGTAATTATCCTGCACATACAAAATGTATTCTTAGGCAAAACCCAAATCTCAAGTAACACATATAATGGCTACCTGTCTGGAGGTTTTTACACATTTGTCTATCACCCACACACCTTTAATTCCATTGTGGAAATCAAAGGTCACCCTCAATGTAATAGATGCAATAGTTCTTGCGAAGAGTTAATCTATCATTGTGCCCAATTTAATTTCCAAATGCACTATCATATAATTTCAAATATAAATTTCAATGAAAAAGTATACCACCTTCAAAAAACTGATTGCTATATCTTATTTGGAAAATGCACAATTGAAATAAATTGATTGCATCACAATAACAAATTAAGTAAAAAATTAACAAAATCTTTTTTTTTCCCCTAAAATAAAACAAACAAGCATGAACAATTTACATTTTCTACCAAATAATATTCTTACAAAACTTTGTAAGAGTTAACAAAATATATAAATGATCATGAATAGTATGTAACTTATGTAGAAATTATTCTATCCATCTAATTGTATATTTTTAAATGTAATCATGCATATGCATGGGTTACAAACTAATTATTTTTTACAGAAGAGACGAATGTTATTTTAATTTTTATTCTATACTAAACTTAGTCCACAGAATTTTTGGTGCATGAAATTCGTAATTTTTATTCTATACTAGACTTTAATTTATTTTATTTACTTTTGAGTTTAAGCTTAGCTTATTAGGATTGTTGTTTCGTACCAGCCAAATGGCCAAAACAATTAACGTATTGTCACGTATATTAAATTTAGTTTTTAATTTTACAAGCAACTTACTAAATTCTTCATTGAACCTACCAATCTAGATGCTGGAAGTAACCTTGAGGTGAGTTTTTTCTCTATTATTTTTTTTTTCGTATATTTGGTTGTCTGGAACTGGAAGTAACATCCTTAGCTCAGCTCTATCCAAAATGATTATTATTCAAGTCTTCTATGCTTGATATAGCATTTGAAGACACACAAAACTGTCACCAAGAGTAAAGTCATTGAATAAAATGGTAGCCATATTACAACTTATGTAGGATAAAGCTAGGTTTAATGTCCAATTTTTTATTTTTTTTATTTTTTATTTTTATAAATGAATTGAGTAAAAATTTCATTGATCAACAAACATGTAAAGAAAGCAACAATGCAGCAGAAAACAAAAGCAATTGCTGCAAGCCTGCAACCAAGAGCAGCTAACAAGAATCAAACACTGAAATATGGATTTTCAAAAATTGGGGGAGAGTCCTATTATTAATTAATTTTCATAATTCACATAAGACTCGGTTGAGTTCCAACAAGTGGTATCAAAGCTTGGTTAATTTAGTGGATGATTAAGTGTGAATTAAGTTTTTTTTTTTTTTTTTTTTGAGAATACTAAGTATTTTAACACACACACAGAGGAGACAGTAATAAAGAAACTGATAGTGGTGTATATCCAAAATTGTGAATTAAGATGGATGAGACATCTAGAACCATTATATAATTGGTCTGTCCTAGTGAAATCTCAGAGAGGATTATATTTTATACAAGTTTGCAATCTAGGCATACATGAGTATAAATTAAGTTATGGAAGTGATTTATATCACTTCATATATCCACATTCCAATAGAAAGTAAAATAATAATAAAATAGAAGTCTTTGGGAGAGGAAGCGAAGTGGTTGATAGCTCTTTTTTTTTTTTTTTTTTTTTTCAGTAAAAGTTTGCTTTGATTGTGGTAGAACTATACCAAAAAAATGGGGGAAAATGGTGATTTAAGGCGGAGATTATTGGAAAATTGTCTTAAATACTTATTGTGACTTGGAAACTTAATTGGGTATTTTAGTTGGAATTCAAATCCTCTATACCATTTTGTGTAGAATAAAAAATTAATTTTTTTTTTGGGTTATATTTTTTTTTTTGTGTGGAAGAAAATGCTATGTTTTTGGAGTACTGAAATGTAAATCAATTAATTTCCAAATAAGTAATGTATTCCTTGTCTACAACGGAACTGGAATTGAATTATTATAAATAGAACATGCTTTAATAAATTTAAAAGACAGAGGAATAAATTGAACAGATTTAAAATTACATAACTAAATTAAATTTTAAGCAAAATTATAAGGTGTAATTTGTAATTTAACCTATATTTTATTTACAATTTTTTTTTATGAGAAACAAACACACACACAAGAGAGAGGGAAAGAGGTTCTAATACAAAGGCACACCACAATTTCACTCAAAAGCCATGGTAACTAAGGGGGCATAGCATAAGTTATACTATACACAACACACTCTCCTAAGCAATGTAAGCAATGTGGGATAATTACCCAATCTTTTTTTTTTTTTTTTTTTTGAGAAACAAACATACAATTAAAGTGTGTGATTGTATTCACCAGACCAATTAATCTTCTAAATTCAGTGCCAAAACAAAGTTTGAAATTAAGGAAAGAAAATATTGTTGTACATTCCTTGCATTCCCTTTCTTTGTATGGGCTTAACTTGGGCTTTATACTAGTGGGGGAAGGGTCTGTCTTTTTGTTGGGTTTTCAATGGTGTGTTAATGGGCTTTACATAGATGAATCAATTTATGGGTATGATAATGTCACCACTACTTTGTAAAACAGCCAATCCATCAACCACGTAACAATTTTTCGGGTTTCTTATAGCATAAATTTTTAGAACTAAATACACTCATCCTTTAATGTTTAGCCTATAAGTGATTTTTAGTTCCTAAAATTTAAAGAGATCAGTTTCAGTGCCTTAAATGCTAGAGTCAAAATGAAAATTGACGTGCCATCATCTTATAGGGACTAATACCAAATTTTTTTCGGACTGCTCTATTATGGAAGCGAAGACTCCAAGCTCTGCTTCGCATGCTTGGAAAAGTATTATGAAAGGGAGAGATGTTATTAGAAAAGGTGGGCTTTGGAACTGCAGATGGAAGATCAATCAGTTTTTGGGGAGATAATTGGGTTCTTGTCAAGTATAGGCCAAAGATTGTATCACCAATCCAGAATATGGACATAGGAATAAAGGTATGTCAGTTTATGGATCAGGAAAATGGGCATGGAAGGAGGAGTTGCTTGACCAATGCCTACTGGATTTTGAAGCAGCTGAGGTGAGAAAAATACCTCTCTGTCGCACCCAGCAGAGTGACATCTTAACTTGGCCTTTTAATGCAGATGGGGAGTATACCATGAAGTCTAGATACCAATTGTTTTTGGCAGAAATTCACAGGCAACAACCGGGTCCCTTAAGTTCTGATTCATTAAAACCATTGTGGCAGGCTATATGGCAATTGAAAGTACCCGACAAAGTCAAAAATCTGGTTTGGAGAGCATGCCAAAACTCCCTTCCAACAAAGATGAATCTGGTGAAACGCCGGGTTATCACGGATGACAGATGTGATCTATGCAAAGACCAACATGAAGATGTTTACCATGCCCTGTACCTCTGTCCGAAACTTGCTGAATTATGACAAGAAGTCCCCCTATGGAATCACAGCAGGCTAAAACAATGTGACAACTTTATTGATTTACTTGGCTGCATATTGGTTGAAAATTAGGACCCCAATCTCTTCTCAATGGTCATCTCGGCAGTGTGGACCCGAAGAAACAATATACGCCTAGATAAACGAACTGTTACACTGAGACAACTTCTTCAACAGGCCAAGGATCGGTTTCAGGAGTTGTCGGCATTACAAGCAAACCCAACTCCACAGTGGATCCTCCCAGCAACTTCTTGGCAACCTCCAAACGCTTCATAGTATAAAATTAATTCTGATGGCGCCCTTTTTGCTAAAGAAAATTGAGCAGGAATCAGGGCAGTGACAAGAAATGAGCGAGACTTGGTGATGGCATCTCTCTCCCAAAAAATTCCTTTGCCATTCACGGTTGTAGAGTTGGAAGCGCTTGCAGGTAGAAGGGTAGTGGAATTTGCTGCAGAACATGGTTCGGATCGGATTCTATTGGAAGGGGACTCCCTGATTCTCATCAACACCCTACGAAGTGGCTGTAGATCACTAGCACAGTTTGGTCACATAGCAACTGATGTGCAGCACATTGTCTCCCAATCTTTCATTGATTTTAATTTTTCTCATGTAAGTAGGCTTTGTAACACTGTAGCACATTCACTTGCACGAAGAACTATTTGTTCTTCCCATATGGTTGTCTAGATGGAAGATGCTTCACCTAACATTATTCCTGTTCTTCAAGCTGATTTCAATAGCCTCCTTTATTAATAGAGAATAAATTGGGTCAGGAGCTGGGGTAAAAAGTGTGTTTTACGCCAGCCAATCCTGACCTGCCACGTCACCAACTTTTTTTTCTTCAGCAAAACAGATTAAGCCTTAAGCCTTTCTCCATCTCTTTCTCTTCTCTCCTCACCCAATCTCTCCATCTCTAAATCAAACCCACGACCTCCATGGCCAGAGCTTCAAAATTGAACACAAGCGCCAACTCAGAAATTTTTTTAAAAAAAGTAAATTAAATTTTTTTAAAAAACCTTAAATCTAATTTAAACTAAAATCATTTCTTCATGCTCCAAGGATAGAATCTCACTCCACTGTCCATGGCCAGAGCTCACTCAGCCTTCTTCTCCACCATGTGCCGGAGCTCACAAGCAGACCAACGACGAGCAGATCAAACTTCTTCTCCCTCTCTCTTTCTGCAAAAATCTAGTCTGAAGCTTGCTCTCTCTCTTTCGACATTTCCTCAGATCAAGATCTCTCTCTTTCGGCTTTTTCTTTGGGATTTGGGTTTGATTTGGGTTTAGAGAGAGAGATGGGTTGTGATCGGTGGTAGTCGTTGTGAAGTGGTGTTTGGTCTGGTGGTGGGTGGGGCTGGATCGTTGGATGGGTTTTTGTTGGCGTGGGTTGCGGTGGCTTGATGGACTAATTGGTGGTAGCGGTGGTGATTGGTGGTCTGATCTATTCATGTAGGTTTCGAATTGCAGGATCGGTGGCCTGATGTGGCTTGATCGGTGGGGTTTTGATCTGTTCACTTGTTGCTGTGTTTATTTTAAATTTCTGGGTTTGTCTTTTTTCATGTGGATTTGATGATTTTTCTAGGTTTATGGGTTTGATTTGTTGGAGGTTTCGGTGGAGGATAAGGATTTTGTATGTATTTTAAGCATTGGTTTATTAAATGTGAGTTATTTTAGTTTAGTTTTGAAGCTCTGGTCATGGAGGTTGTGGGTTTGATTCAGAGATGGAGAGATTGGGTGAGGAGAGAAGAGAAAGAGAGGGAGAAAGGCTTAAGGCTTAATCTGTATTGCTGAAGAAAAAAAAGTTGGTGACGTGGTAGGTCAGGATTGGCTGGCGTAAAACACACCTTTTACGCCAGCTCCTGACCCAATTTATTCTCTTATTAATAATATGCACCATCTTTCTTCTCAAAAAAAAAAATAAAAAAAAAAATAATGTATTCTAGGTCTAAAAAAAATGTTCCCTTTAATTAGGTTTGTTGTGACTAAAAAAGCCACGACTTTAAATTGCAGGAACTAATATCGATTATGGGTTAATTTTAAGGACAATGGTATATTTTAATAATTTTTTTAGCATTTTTCAACTCAGTCCTTACATTAACATTACACTCAAATATTATATTTTTCAACCAAATATATATATATATATATATTTATATATATATATATATATATTTATATATATATATATATGTAAGGACTAATTTTGGGATGGACCCGAATTTAGTTTGGATTACAGCCAAACAAGCCTAGACAATGAATTTATAGAGAGTGGGAGAAAGAACTATTTCTATTCCAAAAGAGAGTTCATCATGATTACAGTATTGATCGGGTTTGACATGAATGAGATAAGGAATAATGGTTCTCGACGCTATCGGAGATGATAAGTTTTGGTCCCTTCTTTCTGAACCCGTCCCTCCCTCTTTCTATCCTTTTTCATGTTATATACTATTATCTTGTTATCATCCCTGCCATACACGTGTAGGTTAGATTCTAGGAACTCCTTCTTGTCCCATCTACTTTCGCATAGAACCTTCAATTAGTAGCTGTAAGGCTGCCTAATCACTGTTCAGGTATCACCTCCACATTAATGCGGCCAGAGAGTTAGTTGGGGGCATTCAATGTGGAGGTGGCAGCTTTCGAAGATATTTGTTGTCTCCCTTCATTCATTCCTTATCCAATGTCTAACTCCCCGTTGTGACGTAACTTCAAAGTGAGTCCATGATGATACGACTCTCTTAACTTACCTCGGACACTCGTCACCGAGGTGGCTTCTATCCTCGGACACTCGCTGGGCCTCTCTCATGTTATCTCTATTCTTCTCTTTACTCTATTCCCCTTGTAATCTTATCTGGACCTCCTCGGATGATCTAATGTCCTCGGATCGGGCCTCAGGCCCATTAAGCACAACCTTAACAGTACTTCCTAGTTAACTGGCCCCCACAATAAATATATATATATATATTTGAAGGATAAAACTTAAGTACAATATATAGTACCTTAGATACCATTTTAAAATTCAGCAATTTGATGATAGTTCTTTATCATCATACCAAGACATCAATCTAGAGATTGGACCCCAAATCTTTTATTCAGAGCATTCACATCAAGAATGCTAAAAAATAGTTTTTAGCAGCATCCCAAAACACTACTTTATCTATTTTAACACTTCACTTTATAATAAACCCAACATAAAAGATTTTATTTGTTTTAACATTTCATTAAAATATTATTTATTTATGATTTATAATTCTTTTTTATTCTTACCACCCACTCACCCTCACCATCCAAGCCACCACAAACCCAGAACCAACAACCTCAACCCATTGGCCTCAACCCACGACACAACCAACCATCGGTCTCAACCCACAGCACAACTCACAACAAAACCAACTCAACCCACTCACTCTTACCATCCAAGCCACCACAAACCCACAACAACTGGCCTCAACCTACAACACAACCCACAACACAACCAATCACGGCACCACCGAGATCTATCGAGCAACCCAGCAACCCACCGCTGCTGAGAAACACCAGCAAGACAAAAATAACCGAGACCCACCGAGACAAAACAACCAAAACCCACTAGCCACTGAGACTCACCAAATCAGACCCACAAAACCCACCAAACCCACTAAATCAGACCCACGAAAGCACCGTGTGACCTCACCCACCAAATCAGACCCACGAACTATCGAACCACAATCGATGAACCACAACCAACGAACCAAGGCATGGGAGAAAGAGAAGATAGGTAATTTTGCAGAGAGAAGAGAGAGACACGAGTCAGAGAGGAAGAAATAAATTAATTAAAAAAACATAGCAACTTGCTACAGTAAGTTGTTAGCAGTAGCAACTTGCTATAACAAGTTGCTGAAATTTTTTAGGGTTAGCAACATTGATGTAGAGGGTTTTTTTGGTGGTTTAGTGTTAAAATGACTTTTTACATTTTTCACATCTTTGATGTGAATACTTTCAAGAATGAGAGTCTTTATCAGTTGAGCTAATTGGAACCCTAACCATCTATCTTGTTAAAAAAAACTTAGCTAACAGTGTTAACACATTCTCTTTCTCTAATTTTGTTAACCATGTCCCTCCAATATCTCACTCTCATCTCAAACTCTTGAAGATCTCTCATTCTCTCCACTATCGGATCTCCATGGCTCCTGTCTAGGGGCGGCCACAGTAGGCCACCATTAGCCACTCTCATGGTGTCTCTTTTGGGCTCTCTCTTCTTACTGAAGTCTAGCCCATGCCTAAAAGCCTGAAACCCATGAGCTCTACCTCCATCTTAGGCAACAAAGCACACCGATCCTCCTCCTCCTTCTCATTTGTTTGTTCTCTAGTTTCCTTTAATTTATTTATTCTCCTCTTCTCTTATTTGATTTTATGTGGGTTTGGGGATTAGGTTTGTTTTGGATGTGGTTGGGTTCTCTAACAAAAGAAATAGATAAACATATGGTGTTTGTTAACACTATTAGTTGAGTTATTTAGTGAGACAGGTGGCTAAATTTTAAAAGGGAATAAAATAAAGATATTCATTTGCTACCGTTTCTTTGTGACTGTTAGGGGTGTGCACAAAACTGACAAATTGAAAAAACTGACCGAACGGTTGCCAAAATTTTGGTTCAGTTTTGGTTCGATTCGGTTTCAGTTTTCAATTTTTAAAAATTGAAAATATTCGGTTTGGTTTCGGTGGCAAGTTTGAATGCACTAACCAGCCCAAACAGAACCGAATCATATTATAATATATTTTATATTAAATATATAATATAAATTTTATAAATATTTGGGCCTCCTATACATATTTGGCCTTTTCATTTTTTTTTAAGACTGTTGGGCCTTTCTTTCTTTTTTTTCATATGATTCGGCCTTCTCTTTTTTTTGATAGGATAATCTGGCCTTTTCAATATTTTCATTTTATTATTAGATTAAGTAACTATAATTAAACTAATTACTAATTAGATATCTAATATCTAATTAAACTTAATCTAATTAAACTATAAAAACAAAAGTTAAAAACCCTACTTTACATACCCCACAGCCCACATGTTTTCACTCTCACTCTCATAGCCTCCACTCCAGAGTCCCTTGACCCTCTCTCTCTCTCTCTTTTTGAGGTTTTTTTAGGTAAAAATGTAAAACTGATCCTCTAACTTTTACTGTTTTTCAATTCAGTCCTCTAACTTTCAGTTTTGTTAATTCAATTTTTTTACTTTCAATTTTTGTCAATTCAAGGTTCTATTACAACTCAGTTAGTACTGCCGTTAGATATGCTTGAAACTACGTCGTTTTGTTTTTTATTTTTTTAATTCGGAATTAAAAAAAAAAAAAATCTAAAAAAAAAAAGAAAAAATGAAAAAGAAAACATTAAGGGGAACCCCTGAAATCAAAACAAAACAAAGAAACAAAACAAATCCCTAACGTAAATCAACACAGAGAAACATTGAGAGACCCAAATCCCTAACGTAAAGAATTTGGGGAAAAGGAAGAGAGGCTGAGTCGGATATGAGAGAGAGAGGGGGTCGGCGGTTTGAGAGAGAGATACCGAGTCCGTTTGAGAGAGAGGCTAAGTCGGATTGAGAGAGAGAGAGTGAATCGGTTTTCCGAGATGAAGGTGACTGAATCGGATTTGAAGGTGACTGAAGTCTTCTCACTTATCACTAGAAGTTGCACCCCACCAACACTTCTCTCACAAATACCTTCGTAGCTCCAGCTCCGGCCAAGAATAGTTTTGGGTAAGTGATGATAACCCAGTTTTTTTTTAGTGTTTTTTTTGGGTATAAGTAGTAGCAGAATAATAAGCTGTCAGCTGTGTGTTTGGTGTCTTTTTCAATGAGCAGAACAATGAGCTGTGTGTTTTGATTCAGGGGAAGCGGAACGACGACGTCGTTCCCCTTAATGTTTTCTTTTCTTTTTTCTTTTAATTTTGAATTAAAAAAAGAAAAGAAAAAGAAAGCAAAACGGATTCGTTTCAAGCATATAGAACCACAGCACTAGCTGAGTTGTAACGGAGCCTTAAATTGACAAAAATTGAAAGATAAAAGGCTAAATTGACAAAATTAAAAGTTAGAGGACTGAAATAAAAAACAGTGAAATGATCGGTTTTGTATTTTTGCATTTTGTTTAATACTGAATCAATGCTATTTTTTTTGTGAATATGTGACTGTGATGGTGAGTTGTTATTTTATTATTGAATTTAGAGTTTTGAAAAACAGATAAACAGATACTGTTTGTTAACAGCGTTAGTTGAGTTATTCAGTGAGATAGGTGGCTAAATTTTAAAAGGGAATAAAATAGAGATATTCATTTGCTACCGTTTCTTTGTGAAAGATATACACAACAAAACCACAGTGCCACCCAGCTTAAACCCTAATCCTAAACCCCAGAGAAACCAAACCAAACCACTTCTTCTTCAACCGTCGTCTCCGATTGAAGTTCCGGCGAGCAAAACCGAAGGTACCCTTTTCCTGTTTCGGTTTTCCTCTACCCAAAATTGGGTAGTTTTTATTATGTAGATGTGTGTGAAAATTTGGATGATTGATGATGGGGTATGATGCTCTGTTTTGTGTGTGTGTGTGTGTTCTAAGTATATTTGTTGATGTTTATGTTTGAATTGG
>JARYZH020001092.1:0-41445 GCA_030021035.2 Notholithocarpus densiflorus | reverse complement strand
TAATTTTAAATGTTTTAATTCACCTCCGGTACCATAAGGTGATGCATTATGAGAGAGAGAGAGAAAAAGAGAGAGTTTAACATGTGAGTGTGACAGATAGAATGATTAATGGTCACAATATATTGTGTGGAAGACATTCCTAAGAGATTTTTTTTTGTGTATTTTTCCTCGTGTAAAACATTTTAATTGAGTTGGATTCTCATTCACCTACAAATTTTTGGGGCCTTTTTCTATTGGTTCCACTCATTTTTTTGGACGGTGAGTTCAATTATTGTCTTCACAATTTTTATTTTTATTTCTATTTCAAATGGGCCCCCAGGTCATGGCCTAAATTGCTTAGGCCTAGGCCGGTCCTAACAACTTTTCTTTTCTCCCCATAAGAAACAATGCGTGATTTTATCAAATCAAGTAAGGATCTCCTTTTTTATTTATTTATTTATTTATTTATTTATATATATATATATATATATTTATATAAATTTGAAGAGAAGATAGAAAAACTTTACTAATAAAAGAAGATAATTACAAAGTGATAATAAAAAAAGGGTGGATCTCCTGTCCAGAATTGAAAAACTCAGTACAAAAAGAGCTAGAAGAGGACCTAAACCTATGAATATATTATCACATGTTAGAGGAACTCAACGATGAGGACAATAATGATACGTAACCTTCAACATTGATCTTGACAATATAAACAACTAAAAATTCTAGTACCACAAAAGTTTTCACAACTTCTTGCCATAATTGTGATGTGGCAAAGTGTGATTGGTGAAGAAAAAATTGTGGGTCCATGTATAAGTGATGATTAATCACTCACAATCTGGCACATCACAATTGTGACAAAAAGTTGTGGAATAATTATAGTCCTAGAACTACTCATAAATAAAACTTCAGGTACTTCAAGACTGGGTGTAAGTACCATTAGGTGATACTGTTGGAAATATAATAGTAAATAAACAAGTTTGATTCAACAAATACCATCCCAAAGAATTAACAAGAATATAAATTAGCAAGAATGTAAACTAGCAAGAATAGAAAATAAGGAGAAAAATTGAAGAACAGACTTGTAGTGCTATAGAATTATGCATAGAGCGTTACTTTTAAAAGTAAACTTTTTTCATCCAGAGTAAAACTCAGTGTGACTAGTTCTCTTGGACAAATAATCCCTCATGATTAGACTAGTGTCAACTTTCGTGATGGGTGCACTTCCACTCACAGAGGTTCAAGAACAATCTTCTAATGCCTTTATGTAGAACAAGTATAAATTGTCGAAAAATATGTAATATAGAATGAAAACCATGTCTGATGGAGAATAAGAGCAAAAGAAAAAAAAAGTTAGGGGAAAAAGCATTCCCCCCCCCCCCCCCCTCTTTTCTATGTTTGCGGTAACTCTCAATTTCCCTCATTATATTTGAAACCAACCAATTTCCCCTTCTATGTTTGGAAAATGAGTAAATACTATAAATCCGTTACTTTTTCAGTTAAATCCAGTGAAATTATAATTATTACAAATGCAATCTATGAAAACAATAGTACAATCTTCAACTTTTTCTCTTCCTTGTAGTGTACAACTAATAATTTCTTTAAAAGTTCTTGTTAGATTTAACTGAGAAAATAATAAGTTGGGGGTATTTGCTCATTTCCTAAACATTGGGGGGGGGGGGGGGGGGGAGAATTGGTTGATTTAAAAAATATAAGGAGGAATTGTGAACTACCCCAAATATAAAGAGGGAAAACAAGGAAAATGTTTTTTTCCCTTAAAAGTTGGATTAAGATCTTTTAGAGTTCCTAAGGTACTCTACTAAATAAATTTCTTTTAATCTTAACTCTTCATTTTATAATAAATGGTTCTGATAATGCCACATCATTAATTTAATAACAAAACCTTAAAATAATGATGTCATATCAACTAATTAAAATAAAAAAATTGACATGTCAGATCTTAAGTACTATGTTTGTGACAATATACTATGTTGTGGGAGATTATCCTATATCATTAATTTGTTTGTTTGTTTTTTTGGTGAAATAATATAGGATATTATTTGAGTTGGATTCTCATTGACCCACATCCACAATAATTGGGGCCTTTTTCTAATGGGGTTCACCTAACTTGTTTTGTTTTTTTGATAAAATCAATTATTGTCTTCACTATTTTGGGCGGTTCCACCGGTCCTTGTTAGAAGTCCTATTGACAATTCATGTTTTTTATTTTTTTCAAAAGCAGCAATGTAAAAGAGTTGGTGGTATTTTAAAGGACCTAAACTTATGTCTGTGTTGTCAAAGCTTGAATCACATATATATTAGAAGAACTCATCGATGAGGACAACGATGATATGTAAATTAAAATAAATAGTTAGACAAAACCATGAATCGTTTGCTTACAAAAAATGAAGCATTCGAATCTAATAGTTTGTTTGGATGGAGGGAGAGTAGATGGGAGTAGAGTAGAGGGAGGGAGAGTAAACTAAATTACCTTATTTGGATATTTTTTAAGGGAGGAGGGGGAGAGATTTTAAAGGGGTTTTGAGGGGTTCTAACTATTTCTAACCCCTCATTTTTTATTCCCCCAAATTGAAGAGATTTGGAGAGAGAGTAGAGTATAGAAATACTTGACTAAATGAATTACCAAATTTACTTTTACCATATTAACAAAATTACAAACAATGAAAAGACTAATTATTTTACTCCCCCTTACTTAATTTTAAAAACATCTAAACAAGGTGGAAGATAACCATTCCCCTCTACTCTCCTTCCCATTACTTTCCTTCCCTTTACTCCCCTCTACTCTTCTCTCCCTCCAAACTTCCAAACATAGCATATGGTGGTGTGAACTTTGAGATCAATACAATCAAGGTGCAACGCCAAGGTCCATTGTATTATATTAGAACTACCATTATATTAGACATATAGGTTACCATTTCAAGTAATATTACCCTTGCACTCTAATACAGAAAAGCTAACCAATAGGCTAAGCTCTATGATGTGTCATTTCTCTTGGATTCAATATTTTATTTATTTTGAGTTTAAATTATACTTTTTCAATTTGTCATATTATCCTTCTCAATCTATTATTATTTGATAATTTTATTAGTGGTTCGAGAATTTTGCTTTTTACATGTGAATATACGATTTATTAATTTATGTTGAAAATAATTTTATTTTAGACTAAAATTTTGTTTATTTGAAAGAATACTAAACACAAATAGTAACACTTGTTTATGCTTTTTTATTTTCTATTAACCTTATAAAAATGGTGAAAATTCATTTGAAAGTTGTTTAAATGTTTTTAGACATGTTTTTAGTAAAATTTTGTTAATGTTTACCATTTTAGTACCTTTATTTTGTTAATCTCTTATTCGACGACAAAAGACTTTACTAGTTGAGCTAACTGGAACCCACATCACCAAAACTTTTTATCTGTTGTATTCTTAATAGGATGGAAAACTTTATATTTTTTTTTCTTTTTTGCTTAGATATTAGGGTGGGCTAATTTATATATATCTAAAAGCTGAAGCGTTGCATTTATTGTTATTACGCTCCTATTAAGCCACCTCATCCTCCACGTCATTGCCACATCATTATTTTTTCTATATTTATTTTTTACTTTTAATTTTTTTTGACATTATTAAATATGTAAATATATTGGCTTTACAAATTCATTTTAGGCAGTTTTAACTTTACATATTTATCTACTTTAATTTTAATGATATAACTAAGTATTGTCTATACATATTCCTCTTAGATGGTTTTAACTTTATGTATAATTTTGTCCTTTTATCTTCCTTTATTTTGTCTCTTCTTATTCTCATCTTCTTACTATAAATTTGTCACTCTCTCCCATTTTATGCATATTTTATTTTCCCACACAAAAAGGTCCTCTCTCTCTCTCTCTCACACATTTTTTTTTTTTTTTTACATTTTTTGTTGGATTTTTTTATGAAATTGAATTTTGGGCATGCTTCCTAGAGGTCTGATGGATTTGAATTTGGACGTGCTTCCCAGAGGTCCCTTGAATTTAAAATTTTGGACGTGCTTCCCAAAGGTTCGTTGAAATTGAATTTTGGACATGCTTCGCAGAGGTCCAAGGATTTGAATTTTGGACGTGCTTTCTAGAGGTCTGATGAAATTGAATTTTGGACGTGCTTCCCAGAGGTCCTTTGAAATTGAATTTTGGACATGCTTCCCAGAGGTCCAAGGATTTGAATTTTGGACATGCTTCCCAGAGGTCCGTTGATTTGAATTAGTTGTATACTTCAAGATAAAAAGAAATTATTGTTCCAACTACATAGTTAAAGAACCACATGATTTTTTTTCCCAAAGTGAGATGTCCACAATCTCCTTAAATCTAAATTTATAAAGTTTTGTCAATGCTAAAGATTAATGTAATAAAATTTCAAATTAAAAAGGAAATAAATGTTAACCTTTTTTTATTTTTTGGAATAGCAAGTTTAACCAACTTTCAAATATAATTTTGTCTCATGCAAGATAACATACAAAACAAGTGCAACGCAAAGCACACAGTACTAACGCACCAAGTGACAGTTAAGGAGAGGGAGAGAGAGAGAGGATAAATGGGTAGATTTTTAATTGGTGCCTGGGTTAGTTATTTTCCAAAAAATCAGTATGGAGAGAAAAATATGCATTTTTTTTGCATAATATATACTCAAGATGGATGGATGGAACACTTCAATTTTACCATCAATTTTCTTAACCATGTGATACCCTGGAGAAACCGATGTTAAACCAAAAATTTTCATTTTTATTATCTGTTAAGGCTTGCAGGAACTTCAGGTGGGAGAGCCCTAAAATCCAATTTATTGGCATGTCATAAATAATTAAATTGTTTAGTTATATGAGACTATTTATAAATGAACTAATGAGACATTATCTTAGTCCTTGAGATGCATTGTATGTGATTTATGTGAATAAGTCACAGAAGATATAAATCACAAGTTACTTGTAAACTTAAAACGTAGTTCATAGTCGGTGATGAAATTGGACGTTTTATCTGCGAAGACTGTAACACATCAACTAAGATGATTTGTCTTGATCATGGAATTGGAGACTTCTAGTTGATGTGTTGATATGTCTTAAGAGTTAAGATATATTAAATTGGACCGCTGTGAGATTAATTATTTAATCAACAACTGTCACCTGAATAATTAATCTCACGACTTCTAATTTCATAGACTCTTAATCCTGAGAGGGTAGTGAACCCGATCATGAAATGTAGGTTACTTTGATATATCAGGAGTGAGATCTAATATTCACGGTCAAAACCTCAGTATGTTGGGTAACCACATATAGTGTTGAGAGAATACATATTCTCAAGATGGAATCTATAATTTCTTTTTATAGAGACACGAAATAGCCCATTGAGATAAGTTTAATGGGAACTGGTTATTCAGGGCGCTCACTTTAGTAAGGAGTTACTAAAGTTTATATTTATTGAAATTGGATTTCAATAAATGTGAATAACTAAAAGATTAAACCGGGTACTTAAGGATAAAATAGTTGTTTACAAAGTGACAGTTCTTTATGACTTTGTTCACTATGGATATTTCATGGAGGGGTCATATGATATCATTAGAGTCTTGGGATATAATTTATTAATAAGGCCTAGAGTGCAATTATATTTATATAGTGATATTAAATATAATTAATGGTAACTTTGGACTTGTCAAGAGTTGACAGAAAAGCCCAAGGCCCATTGGAGCTAGTGTCTTATTGGTCCCTTTTGGTCCCACTCCAAGCCACACACTAAAGCCCAATTGGAAAGGCCCAATAGGCTAGCCCAATTAGATAATCAGTTAGTTATAAAGGGAGAAACATACATAATTTTATTTTAAGAGAGACATCATTGTGAAATGGTGTGTATGTGTGAGTGAAGCCACTCGATTATTCTCCCTTAGAAACTGATTGAGAGACCACACTTCTTGGGCGTAAAGTGGAATTGGAGTGAAGATTAAAAGTGTTCCCAAGTACTTCTAATCTTTTGTTTTGAATTTAACCGGACCAAGGTACGCTATCTTGTTCTTAAATTCTGAAATTTACATAGTGCATGTTATCAATTATGAATGAAATAGATCCATGTTTGTTGCTTCCGCTGTGTGTTTTGTATGAGATACAAAACCAAATTTACC
The DNA here is from genome assembly GCA_030021035.2 of Notholithocarpus densiflorus. Taxonomy (NCBI): domain Eukaryota; kingdom Viridiplantae; phylum Streptophyta; class Magnoliopsida; order Fagales; family Fagaceae; genus Notholithocarpus; species Notholithocarpus densiflorus. Next base: position 35,302 of record JARYZH020001092.1, on the reverse strand, counting down.
AACAATTGGTATCGGAGCCAGGTTTTCATATCATGATTGTATAGCATGTGATTGGATTTTAGAATAAAAGAAAAATGGTTTTTTGATGATATCGGGTTCACACCAAGGATGCATATTCTCTTGGTTTGTTCGAAGTGGCCTATAACTGTCTTGTGCATGCACTTTGACATTGCACCGCTTGGACGTTTTGCCTTGGATGTGTTAATTGCCTTGGATGTAGAATCCGTATATTATATTATATTATATATATATATATATATATATAATATATGGGTTTACATGCAAATTTTTTATAAAGGCAATTAACATTTTATAAGCAATTAACGTTTTTGCACCGCTTGGCTTGGAGTGCAAATTCTTGATGGAAAGCATTAACGTTACATTGATAACATTGATATATCAATATATATTGCTAACATTGATGTATCATTCTTTTGTTTTCTTTGAATGCGTTGATATATATATTATTATTTATATGGGTTCATCTGCATTCAAATTATTGATATAAGGAAGTGATACAATGTTTCTAGTATGTCTTATATGCCTTGGATGTCTTGGTCCGTATATTAAAAAGTGTTTCATATGTTGCAATTTATATGGAGATACACGGATATACATGCTATCATGTTAATGCTAGGATTATGAAATTTATTCCTAATGAGATTAGGATTATGTTTTCAAGGGTTTCTAGCATTATTATGGTTCTTGATCTTGATCTTGAAAACCTTAATGTTTGATCTGTTAATCTTCATTCATAAAATCAAAAGGTGTTTTTGATGGAAAATGCAAAAACTGTAAAAAACGGTTGATGGAAAATTCTAAAAAAATTCAGTTATACGAGTTTCAATCGATCGGGAATTCCTTTCGATCGATCGAATGTACTTTTCGATTGATCGAAGAGGAATTGAAAACCGATCGAGTTAGGTAGAAACTCCATGATGAAATTCTTCATTGTCTTGATCGATCGAGAATTCCTTTCGATCGATCGAATGTTGATTTCGATCGATCGAACAGGAATCGAGAATCAATCGAACGAGGCAGAACCTTTGTGATGAATTTCTTCATTTTTCAATTGATCGAGTAATAGGTTCGACCGATCGAAGGCACTGAATTTTGAATTTTCACTTGTTTTTGACTAAGTGTTAAAACTTTGATAAAAAGCAAGGCTATGTGATTAATTTTATAGTCCTTAGAAGTTAAGGACATTTATTAATCATTATCTAACTAAAAGACCTAATGAGATTAAAGATGTTAGTTAAATAGAACTCTTAGTCCTAAATTTGTTTTATGATTAAAAGTCCTTAATTTATTTTAATTAGAGGTTTTTAATGAGATTAAAATTCTAATTAAAAGGTATATAGTTTCTAATAAGATTAGAATATTTTATCTAGTAAATTAAGGATAGAGTTCTTTATAACTAATCTTTGATCCATTAGAGTTTAAGGAATCCTAAATAGTTTAGGACTTCCATTTTAGTTAGTGATTCTAATGAGATTAGAGTCTTCAATAAGTGCAAGGTTATTAGGTGTAATGGGATCACAATTATTTAAGAAAAACTCAAATAATGAGTTGGGAGTGCTTGAAATAACGCTTTTGTTAAGTTTATTGTAATGTGAATAAATACCTTGTCTTGATTAAACTTATTAGGTGTGATGGGATCACAATTAGTTAAGTTTATTGTTTATTCAAGTCTTGCATTCCATGCAGAGGGTATTTATTTTACGGATGACATGATTAAACTTCTTTGTGATTACGCGAGTGTTCGTTACACTATTGTGACATGACTTAGTAAGATCACATCGAATTTAAACAATTAAACACATATGATGTGTAGGGTTAAAATTGTGATAAGATCATAATGATTTCAAGAATATCCATTTGTTTTAAAATTTCTAGTGGGAGAGAGATATAAGGGTTGGATCTCACAGCCTTCATTGTCAGTTCATATTGTTGTGGGATAAACATCTCGTCTTGGCTTCAAGCTTTGCATTCCATGCGGAGAGTGTTTATTTCATGGTACTACAAGATTGAACTTCCCGGTTTATAGTAGTGTGGGCAAGCACCTCGTCTTGGCCTCGAGCCTTGCGTTCCATGCGGAGGGTGTTTTGCATCATGGTACTACAAGATTAAACCTTACAAGGGTAGAGTTGTGTGGCTACACATGGGTCTAGGCAATGGTGTACACTAGACTAATTTTGATAGTATCCTCTATGCTGAGTTCTTGCTATTATTACTTAGAGGCTAAAGGAAAAGCAGCAAATTATTTTTGTTTGGTAAGAGTTACCATGATGGCATTAATAATGAGAATAATTCTCGCCTGATCATAGTGGTTGGTATTCACTCTATGCTGAGGAATATTAATTGCGGGATTAGGTTGTCGTTGCACCTAGTATAGTATGGTTTTCGAGTTCCATATTATATGGTTATGGATGCAAAATATAATGTCCTGGTATTTAAGTTCATAGTCTCAAAATAAAGTTGTCATAAATTTTTGTTCTCTAACTACTATTTTAATAGAATCACATTAACTTAGAAATAATTTTGGACATGGTGTTTAAAGGAGCTGAAATACATATTTATGTTTCGATTCAGCATTGTCATAATTTCCTATACATGATGCATTTATGGAAGATAGCTTATGATGTGATCATAGTCTCCATTAAAATGCTAAAATGTTACATTGGCTTCTATCTCAATTGTGCTACAGCATGAGATGCAAGAGTTAGTACTAGACTTAAACTTTATATTAAGTCTAAATGAGATGTTTGGTATGAATCATATTGAGTGCTAAGAAAGGCTTAAGGAGCTCCAATTCTATATCATTTTATGAAAATATTTTATTTTTTTAAATGAATTGGAATTCTTGGATGTAGAGATTAAATGTTAATCTCATATGGATATGATCCATAAGTCCTTGTTAGAATCATTTGATCAATTCAGATTGTTTTGAAAATAAATTATTTTTATATTATCTGAGTTGATAAATGAGTTCTACGCAACGGAAGACATCCTAAAAGCTAAGACTAGAATCAATATGATTTAATTCAAATTCTTAACCTAAACCGAAAGGTAAGGGTGGTAAGAAGAGGAATTATAATACCAAATAGTTGGACAAGTTAGTTGTCCTAGTAGTTGCCAAAAGGAAATTAGACTTAAAGGTATGACCAAAAGGAAAGTGTTTCTGTTTTGGTAAAGCTAAGTATTGTCCATGATTGTTTTCTAGATAGAAATTTATATATTTTATTTTTTAAAGAGAAAGTTTTCATCCTTTGGTATTGTATGTTTTGGCACTTATGTCTAGATCTTATTAATCTAAATGATATTCAAGATTGGTGAAAGATGGGCTTTTTAAAACCATTATTTTGTTATATTCCTAGTCTATGAATTCTATTTAGAGGATAATATGATCTAGGGCTCATTTTTTGTAAAGGAATAAAGTTCCAATGACTTCTTCAAGTCAGTGCATACATAAAGGAGGAATAGAGCTCTTTTAAAGGTAGAATGTTCTAGAAGAAAAATGTTAGAATTTGTTGTAAGACAACTATAAAATACATTTAGAAATGAGATAGTTGTATTAGATACACCACAAGACATTATTCTGTAGATAACTATTACACCGGTACAATATCGTAGTGGGAGGATTATCAAATAGATTCATACTTTTGGTATAAACTTTTTAAGTCATTCCATAAGGATATGAATTTAATCCTCGGTCCTACGTAAAGGTAATAGATGATATGAATATGGATATTGGATCAAGGTTATGTGAATAAAATTGGATTCTATTTAAAGTCTAGAACTTGTAGAGGCACCTAATGGCATTAAGCCTATTGTTTTCAAATAGGTCTACAAGTAAATGAGATTGATAGATTTGAAGGTGCAAACCTTCAAAGTCAAGACTAGTGGTCAAAAGATTTATTCAAAAAGAAATGGTTCGACTATGAAATGAATTTTTCACCAATACTCAAGTTTGATTCTATCAAGATTCTCTTATTCATTATATTTCATTTGGATGAAATATGGCAATGGATATCAAGAAAGCTTATTTTAGTAGCAATCTTGAGGAAAACATCTATATGACGTAATTAGACTTGTTCATAACAAAGAACCAGTAGTGTTTAGTATGCAAATTGCTTAAAGTCCATTTATGGACTCTAAATCATAAAATATCAATTAGGTTCTAAAGAGTTAGGAACTAATGTATTTATAACTCTAATGTGTATTGTTGGCAAACCATGATCAAAACAGGTTGTTTAGTCTTGTTTAGACTTGCTTAAAGTTGTGTCTTTTATGTAAAGTTTGGAATTGAGTTGTTGCAGAAGTATTAGTTCATTTCGGCCTGGCTCGATTGATCGAAGAACAGGCTCGATCGATCAAATCTCGGGCAGAATGTTTTTTCTGCAGAATTCCAACTTAGCCCTAGTTCATTAAAACGTTTAGGGTTTTATGTTTTTGCCCTAGGTATATAAGGCAAACCCTAGCCACGTTTTAGTGGTTGCTCATATTGCTGTTTGTGTGAATCTCTTGTGAGATCTGTGAGGAGCTTTCCTTTACACAAGCTTAGGATTATCAAGAAGGAGATTCATTCAAGAACTTGATGGTCATTTAGTTGCTGCCATAAGAACTTAAAGAAACACAAGCGGGTGTGCTTGTACTTGCTGGAGAATCCAAGAAAGAAGGAGTCCGTGGTCTCGGAGCTTGCACGTGGTCGTGTCAGTAAGTTTCTACTGGTGGGTAGCAATAGGATGTTAGTGGTCTAAGTCCTATTGTAAAACTTCGATTCTTTCATAGTGGATTCAGGTTTACCTTGAGAATAGCTAGGTTAAATCCTCCCCAGGTTTTTACCAGTTTGGTTTCCTGGGTCATCATATCATTGTGTTATTTATATTTCCACTGCTATGCATGATATGATTGTTTGATTTTGATAACCTAGATATGAAATTTGGACTGCGTAATCACTTGGCTAATTAACTAGGTTAATCCAATTGTGTTTTAAGGGGTCTAAAAACATACAAGTGGTCCTTGATCCCTGTTAGATCTTTTGTGTTAGATCTTTTGATCTAAGAGTTGATCCTTGATCCCTGTTATCATAGATAATTTTAAGTGTCTTACTGTTTTTGATTGTGATGATTTGAATAAAAAGGACACTGTTGTTTCTGTTGATTTTATTGATGTTTGTGAAACTCTTCGTAAGGAATTATCTAAATCTTTGAAAATTGCTAAGAAATTCAAGGAAGAGTTAAAATTGGCTAATCTTGAAAAAGAGGAATTACTTGTTAGATTAGATGAATCTAATAAAAAGAATGAATTTTTGAGAAATCAAATTTCCTCTCAAGATGAGAAGATGAAAAGCTTGGAACAAGAGTTAGTTGAATCTAAAGCTAATATTGAAAATTTGACTAGTACCAAGCCTGCTGTTGATAACAGAAGTATTTCTGTTTCTCTTAAGCCTAAAACTGAGAAAGTTTTATCCCTCATTTCAAGAGGAATAATAAAGAAAAGACTTATTTTGCTAGGTTAGACAAAGGTAAAAGTTCTGATGTAGACGCTGAAGTTTCTAAACCTATGTCTAAACCTATTGTTAGAGAGCACAATAAATCTGTTTTTGTGCCTACCTGTCACCTTTGTGGTGTTGTTGGTCATATTAGACCAAATTATTCTTTGTTGAGGCAAAAACCAAAATCTGAGACTAGATTTGTTGTTAGGAATACTGATGTTCCTAAATTTGTTCCTGTTTGTCACTTTTGTGGTGTCTCCGGTCACATTCGTCTTAATTGTCATAAATTGAAATTTAAGCATTCTGTGTTTCAATCTAGGATATGTGATGATATTTCTCCTGCCATAAGTCCATTGTTTCATATTATTTTGAACAATTTAAGCTTGTTGGCTTGTGAAAGGAATTTGCAGGATTTCAGTCTTTTTCAGAAGATTGGTGTAATCCCTCAAATACACTCTGCTTCACATGGATTTTCACCTACAAAGCCAAAAACTCGTGCTAGATGGGTGAGAAAAGATTCTCTAAGGTGAGTGTTGCTGACTTGTCCCTGATTTAATTCTTTCAATTATTTGTGGACATGTTTTGTTTTTTAGTCTTGTTTTTTTTCTGGAGGATTACATGAGTTATAATATCTCTCTCTTGATTTAGAACATGCTTGACATTGTGGAGAAACTTGAATAGTATGTGTTATATAAATGCTAAGCTATTTCTGATTTTGTGTGAGTATGTACTAGTTTGTACATGTATTCAAGGGTTAATTAAGAAATTGATATTTCTTGTTTTGTGTACCCTCTATAGCTTAGTTAAGCATTGTAATGCATTGAATTTGCATTGTTCATTTAGCATAATGTGTGCTTTTTGTTTTTGGTCATAAATTTTTTAAAAACCAAAAAGATTATTGTGTTTTGTATTTCACATCTTGGATTTATAATCAAGGATTGGCCATATCATCTTTACATAACATGTTTTTGTACCTTGTTTAGCTTTGATGAACTTACTTATTGCACTTTACTAGTTGAAGCTTTGTAGTGCATGTTGTGTGGGAAAGATGTTTATGGTTTTGATCATTTTGTCTTGATCTTAAAGTTACATGTCTTTGACTGTCGGACTTGAACCTTTTGAGAAAGGCATAAATAACCATCTCACTACTGTTCACTAGCCAATCATGAACATCTTAGTGCATATCGTAAGATTTTGTGCTCGAGAAAGTGTAGCACATGCACAAAAAGATCATAAGGTGTAGCATCGGTTTAAATGTTAAAATTGGTGTGTACATTATTGGACTTAATGTTAAATCAAACAATTAAAATTGGTGTGTACATTATCTTGGCTATTTTAATAAGTTTCTGATCAAATAAAATTGGTGTGTACAATATGAGGCAAATCAAGAAACTTACATGATTGCAAGCTTATGATCTAGGAGATGTGAGAGTTATATGGTGTAACTCTTTAGGTGATAGTCTCTTTCAAATTCAATGTGATGAATTTTGTAGGCTTTGTGTTTGATTGCTGTTCACATATCACCTCATATGTATCTCAAGCTTTTACTAGTTGCACACACTACACAAGTTACTCTTTGCTAAACTTTGTACATGTTATTGTGTGTGTTTTTGGTCTGACCAACCAAGTCTGAAAATACCTTGAGCTTTATGCAAAACATATTTGATGCTTGAAAATTTAAGGAGGTTGTATTGAACATCTTCATTTTAGGAATACTGGGTTTAAAACTTGTGTTTTTGAAAAGCATTTCATCTCATACTCATGCATTTTATTTATAAAATTCAATGCTTTGAGGAGTTTCTTGCAAAACTGCTTTGTTTTTTTAATTTTTTTTTTTTTTGTTTTTCCAGAATTTCGATCGATCGAGGCTGTATTTCGATAAATCGAAATTGCGATTAAAAATTTAGGTGAGCCTCTGTTTGTTTCGATCGATCAAACCTAAAATTTTGATCAATCGAAAATCGTATGAGAAGTTTTTTTAAAACTGTTTTTCAGTTGAGTCAAACACTTTTTCAAAAAGTTCTTTATCTTTTCTCTCTCCATATGAGTCGGTCAAGGCTAAATCTCAATTTTTTGTTGTTTTCAATCATTCTTTTTGCAAGGTTTTCCTCTCCCAAGGCCGGTAAGACCTTTATACCCTTCCTTTTGCATTTATTTTCATGTTTTCATGCATAAACTCATGCATTTTGTTGGGATTTTCGGACCTATGCAAAATTGGGGTTTTTGATGATTCAAGTCTTCTTTTCTGAAATTGATCATTGGGTTTTGTTCCTATAATGTTATAAACATGATCTATGATGTTTAATTTGATCAATTTGGTGTTTTGTGAGAAATTGGAAATTCTAGGGCTTGTATTTACCCAATTTGGGGATTTTGTTCAAATTGAGTTTAATTGATGAAATTGGCTTGTTGAATTGATGTAATTGATCATTATATTCTATATTCTACCTTGTGTGATGATCAATTGGTCAATTTTTTACAATTTGAACAAGTGGTTTTACAATTTTTGGGGTTTTTGTTAGAAACTCTATGCTCAAGCCAATTTTGTGAAATTGAACTTACTTTGAACTTAATTTCACTGCATTAGAGCATGCATCATGACATTTAACTGTTCATGCATCATATAGATTTTTGTTCTATATTTTTTTTACTAACTTGTAGTTTGCCTTTGGTTTTTTTTTTTTTTTTTTTTTTTTTTTTTTTTTTTTTGTTTTCTTGTTTTGTTCTGCTTTGTGTCTTTGTCCTTATCCTAGCACCATGCCTAGGAAGACTAGAGCCCATAGGACACCCTCCACTTCCTCTGAGTCTCCCTCTAGGAGTGAGTTGTTTCGGAATGACAAAAGCAGAGAGGTTTATGAGAAACTGAATTGTAAGAGAAAGATTTGGGCTGAGCGATCTGTTGTGTTAGATGATGTTGATTCTGCCATTAGAACGAACTTTGAGAGTAGAGGCTGGTTGTCTTTGTTGGAGATAGATCTTTTACCCTTGACCGCCTTGATCAAAGAGTTCTACTCGAATCTCTTTTGCCACATCTATGATTCCAGCACCCTTGTTAGGAGTTGGATATGAGGTGTTGAGTTCACCATTATCCCTAGGATAGTGGCTGAAACTCTTGGGGTTCCAGTCGTTAGGCAGCCTGTCTATCCTTATGAGAAGTCTTCACCCCTTGATGCCGTTATGTCTTACATCACTGGGTCTTCTATCCAGTGGGGTTCTGATCCTCAAATCACGTCTGCTGAGCTTACTGAGACTTCCTATCTTTTCTTTAGGATAGCGTGTCTTTCTTTGTGGCCTATTTCTCATCTCCACACCATCCCTCCTAAGCGATGTGTGTTTTTGTACGCCTTTGTCTCTAGTGTGTCCATTAGTTTTCCTCATCTGTTTCTTCCGTCTTTGAACGAAGTTCATAGGAGTTCTGCCTTTGCTCATGCTCTTATTCATCCTATTTTCATTCATAAGATTTTGTTGTTTCTCGGGTTAGGTGATTTCCCTGCTGGTGAGCCCGTACATGTTATAGCTCCCATAGGTGCCACATTCCTTAGGTAGAGGGCTGCTCACTTGAGAGTTGGCTTTACGCGTCCTAGAGGTGAGTCTTCTGGTGCGGTACCCCCTCCTCCCTCTTCTACAGGTGCTGATACGGCTGAGGCGTCTGGTGCTGCTACTGCTGATGCTGATGTTCCTCCACCGACTACTTCGGATGATTCAGACATTTGACGTACGTTAGATCATGTCTTGACCGTTCAGGCGGCTCATGGACAGATTTTGGTGGACATGCTCAATGAGATCCGTGCCTTGTGTGCAGAGTTGGCACAGTTTCGACGATCCTCACCGCCACCTCCTTTTGATGATGGAGTTTGATTGCCCTTTGGCATTCTGTCACAAAAAGGGGGAGTACTTTAGGATTTGAGCTCTTGTAGAGTTTTTGTTTTCAGGGGGAGAGTTTTTTTTTTTTTTTTTGGAGCTTGTGGAGCTATTAGATTGTATCTAGGTGCTTCATTTTTGTATTTACCTTTTTTGGCTCTTGATGTATTTTTGTTGGGCTATTCATGTTAGGGGGAGATACATTTTTTGTTTCATATGTTTCTTGTTTCACTCTTATTGATTTATATTTATGAGTTATTTATTGATATATGTCTTTATTTTGTGTTGAGTGAAATCAAGAATTTATTTTGTTTACTTGTATTTTCCACACATGCGGTTATGCGTTTTGTTTAATGTTTCAGGAAATATACAGGTTGATTCAATTGAGCTGCTGTCTACACTTGCAACTAATGGATAGTAGTTAGGATTGGATTTGTTATAATGAGCATTTTTATTGTAAAGGGCTTTTCTTTGTAAACTTTGAGCTTTTAGTTGTGTTTTGTCACGGATTGTCAAATGGGGAGTTTGTTAAGTTTTAAAGAGTTAGGAACTAATGTATTTAGAACTCTAATGTGTATTGTTGGCAAACCATGATCAAAACAGGTTGTTTAGTCTTTTTTAGACTTGATCAAAGTTGTGTCTTTTATGTAAAGTTTGGAATCGAGCTGTTGCAGAAGTATTAGTGCATTTCGGCCTAGCTCGATTGATTGAAGAACAGGCTCGATCGATCGAATCTCAGGCAGAATGTTTTTTCTATAGAATTCCAACTCAGCCCTAGCTCATTAAAACGTTTAGGGTTTTATGTTTTTGCCCTAGGTATATAAGGCAAACCCTAGCCACGTTTTAGTGGTTGCTCATATTACTGTTTGTGTGAATCTCTTGTGAGATCTGTGAGGAGCTTTCCTTTACACAAGCTTAGGATTATCAAGAAGGAGATTCGTTCAAGAACTTGATGATCATTTAGTTGCTGCCATAAGAACTTAAAGAAACACAAGCGGGTGTGCTTGTACTTGCTAGAGAATCCAAGAAAGAAGGAGTCCGTGGTCTCGGAGCTTGCATGTGGTCGTGTCAGTAAGTTTCTACTGGTGGGTAGCAATAGGATGTTAGTAGTCTAAGTCCTATTGTAAAACTTCGATTCTTTCATAGTGGATTTAGGGGGGATTTAGGTTTACCTTGAGGATAGCTAGGTTAAATCCTCCCCAGGTTTTTACCGGTTTGGTTTTCTGGGTCATCATATCATTGTGTTATTTATATTTCCGCTACTATGCATGATATGATTGTTTGATTGTGATAACCAAGATCTGGAATTTGGACTAAGTAATCACTTGGCTAATTAACTAGGTTAATCCAATTGTGTTTTAAGGGGTCTAAAAACGTACAATATCATATTTGATCAAGAAATCAAGTTGTTTGATTTTGATCAAGTATTAAAAAGCCTTATGTGTGTAAAAGTTATATAGAATAATACATTTCTTAATGTATGTTGATGACATTTTAATCATTTAGAATGATGTAGAGTTGTTGTCATCAAAGGAGTTTTTGGTTGTTTAGTCCAGTTTAATATAAAGTACTTGGGAAAGACTGGTCACATCCTAAAAATTAAACTTTGTTAAAATTCAGAAATTAGGATGTTGGGTCTATCTCAAACTGCTGAAATAGATTACATTCTAGCCAAGTATAGCATGTACTACTTCAAGAAAGGATTCTTTTCTTTTAAGTTTGAAGTTCCTTTATATAGGACTATAGTCCTAAGACATATAAAAGGAAGAGCATATTAAGACGGTTCCTTAAACTATATCAATAGGAAGTCTTTATGTTATGCTATATACTAGGCTAAATATCTATTTTGCAGTGCGCATGGTAAGCAAATATCAATTGAATATAAGATCACTTAATTTAGTGGGAGTAAAGCATATACTCAAATATCTTAAGAGAATGAGGGATTATATGCTTGTCCACCAAAGTGAGGATTTGATGGTTACTGGTTGTATAAATACTGATTTGTAATTTGATTGTGATTTATGAAGTTGGACTTCAAGTTATGTGTTCATCCTAGGTGGTGAAGATACACATTAAGCGTAAGTATTATCTCATTAGAGAGATATGAGTACGTGAGATGTTGTAGTAGAAAAGATAATTTATGCAATAAATCTGGCTGAAACTTGTTTCCAAACCTTGCCTTAGAGTGATTATGAATTACTCTAGAGGGAAATAAGTGTCGAATATATGGTAAATTGTCTTTGAGGGCAAGTGGGAGATTATTGGGGTTTATGCCCTAAAATCCAATTTATTGGCATGTCATAAATAATTAAATTGTTTAATTATATGAGACTATTTATAAATGAACTAATGAGACAATATCTTAGTCCTTGAGATGCATTGTATGTGATTTATGTGAATAAGTCACAGAAGATATAAATCACAAGTTTCTTGTAAACTTAAAACGTAGTTCGTAGTCGGTGATGAAATTGGACGTTTCATCTACGAAGACTATAACACATCAATTAAGATGATTTGTCTTGATCATGAAAGTGGAGACTTCTAGTTGATGTGTTGATGTGTCTTAAGAGTAAAGACATATTGAACTGGACCGTTGTGAGATTAATTATTTAATCAACAACTGTCACCTGAATAATTAATCTCACGACTTCTAATTTCATAGACTCTTAATCTTGAGAGGGTAGTGAACTCGATCATGAAATGTAGGTTACTTTGATATATCAGGAGTGAGATCTAATATTCACGGTCAAAACCTTAGTATGTTGGGTAACCACATGTAGTGTTGAGGGAACACATATTATCAAGATGGAATTCATAATCTCTTTTTATAGAGACACAAAATATCCCCTTGAGATAAATTTAATGGGAACTGGTTATTCAGGGCGCTCACTTTAGTAAGGAGTTACTAAAGCTTATATTTATTGAAATTAGATTTCAATAAATGTGAATAACTAAAAGATTAAATCGGGTACTCAAGGGTAAAATAGTTTACAAAGTGACAGTTCTTTATGACTTTGTTCACTATGGATATTTCATGGAGGGGTCATATGATATCATTAGAGTCTTGGGATATAATTTATTAATAAGGCTTAAATTGCAATTATATTTATATAGTAGTATTAAATATAATTAATGATAACTTTAGATTTGTCAAGAGTTGATAGAAAAGCCCAAGGCCCATTGGAGCTAGTATCTTATTGGTCCCTTTTGGTCCCACTCCAAGCCACACACTAAACCCCAATTGGAAAGGCCCAATAGGCCAGCCCAATTAGATAATCAGTTAGTTATAAAGGGAGAAATATACAGAATTTTATTTTAAGAGAGACATCATTGTGAAATGGTGTGTATGTGTGAGTGAAGCCACTCGATTATTCTCCTTTGGAAATTGATTGAGAGACCACACTTCTTGGGGGTAAAGTGGAATTGGAGTGAAGATTAAAAGTGTTCCCAAGTACTTCTAATCTTTTTTTTTTGAATTTCACCGTACCAAGGTACGCTATTTTGTTCTTAAATTCTGAAATTTACATAGTGTATGTTATCAATGAATCATGAAATTGATCCATGTTTGTTGCTTCCGCTGTGTGTTTTGTATGAGATACAAAACCAGTTGTACCAACATGGACATGCTTCCCAGAGGTCCGATGGATTTGAATTTGGACGTGCTTCCCAGAAGTCCCTTAAAATTGAATTTTGGATGTGCTTCCCAGAGGTCAAAGGTTTTTCATTTTGGACGTGCTTCCCAGAGGTCTGATGGATTTTTGGAAGGCATTATTCATGCTGATGTGTGTGGGCCCTTTACCCTAGTACCTGCCAAATAAATATTTTCAATTAGTAACAGAGTTATTCATTGAAAAGAATTCGGCATACCTAACGAATGCCCCTAGTTTGGGACATATTCCATGCCTTGATGAATGTTGAGTGTGGATTGTTGACTTGATGTTGCACCACTTGAGAATATGGAAAATGATCATAACCTTCTGTTCTTGGTTCCTAAAGAAGAATGAAGATTTTTCTTGGCACTTTTGAAATTTTTTTTTTGAAAGATTTGGAAATCTTGATTGATGATTTTTTTTTTCTTTTTTTTTTTAAAAGCAACCTAAGAAGCACGAGCGTGCCCCTAGTCCCAAGGCTTTTTTTTTTTAATTTTTTTTTCTTTTTCTGTTGTTGAAAGCAACCTAGGAACCCAATGCCCCTAGTCCCAAGGCTTTTTGAAAATTTTTTTCTTTTCTTTTCTTTTCTTTTTTTCGAAAGTGACCTAGGAAGCACGAGCCCCTAGTCCCAAGGCTTTTTGAAAATTCTCTTTTCTTTCTTTTTTTTTTTTTTTTTGAAAGATGCAGAAAGAATTGAATTTTTTTTTTTTTTTGAAATTTTGTCTTTTGTTGTTTGTCTTTTTTTTTTTTTTTTTTTTTTTTTTTTTTTGGGAAATATGAAGATTTGTTCATTATGAAAAAGTGATGAAGATGGAGTAAAAGTGATGAAGATTTATTCATGATGATTTTTTTTTTTTTTTTTTTTTGAAAGACTTATCCTTTGAATGAGAATAACTTTGGCTGGAAGTTGATGTGGATTGTTGGATAAGTCCTTGCTTAATTCCTGCAAAAAGATAATTTCAATTAGCAAAGGATTTATTCACTGAAATGAATTGGAAGTACTTAGCCAATGCCCCTAGTTTGGGGCATAATCCATGCTTAGATTGAAGCTGAGTTCATTTGATGTTGCAACCATTGGGGAAACATGAAAGAAGATCATGGTCTGCCATCCTTGGTTCCTGCAAAATGGCTTTCTTTCTCTAGCTTGTTAGAAACTAGTTATCATGAAAAAAAATTGGCTAATGCCCCTAATGTGGACATTCTTACAAAAAAAAAATGGATTGATGCCTCAAATGAAAACATGCTTTCATGCAAGAATGACATATCCGCATACAATATAAATAGGCCAATGCCGCAAGTTTAAGCATGCTTGATGCAAAACAAATGGGCTTAGCCTGACTTGCACCCAAACAATTTTGTCACATTGTTTTGACTTTGCTCCCCAAGGTTGATTGGATGATTGGGACCGGGCCTTTAAAAGGCTGCCTACGTACCTCTTTCGTAGAGGATCAGGTCAAGACGTAGTTCAAGAGAACTAGATTTTGAAAAAGAATGATTTTTTTTTTTTTTTTTTTTTGTGGAAATGAGATTTCTCTTTCTTTCTTCTTTTATTTTTTATTTTTTATGAACAAGAAGTGATCCTTTGAACAACCATTTTGGCAAATCAAAGTGTTTAAGAATCAAACAAATCTCTTTAATTAGGAAGGATAAAGATCATTAAACTCATGTAATCAAATTTGCCTCTTCCTTTTGAACATTGTCAGATTAAGTCTCCAAAGGCAATGGAATGTGACAATATTTAGAAATCACATTGTTGGGAGCAAACAAGGAGAGTGCTCCAAGTTTGAAAGTTCTTTTGAGTCATTTGAGGATTTAAGAATTTGATTTTTTTTTTTTTTTGGCTTCAGACATATCATCCAGTGGGGTTTGACAATTTTAAGCATTTTTCCTTTTTAATTCAAGAGAAAATAATATTAGAGTTTAAGATGCGCCTACAACTAGCAAGACTTCAAGAAGGTCTTTACTCATGGGTTGTAATGTAGGCTGGATTTGGGTTATGAAATGAAAGATATAAAAGGCTCAAAATTCACTATGATGTTTCCCCCAGTATGCATTACTCAAAAATCAAGTATTAGAGGAGTCTTCATTAGTCACTTATATCAACATTTGTTTTTAAGCTCATTCCTCTTGAATCATAACTCTAGACTTTCATCTTGCAAAATCCTTTTCTTTTTAGATTACATCTTCAAGTTTTCAATTTGCTAGGATTTTACCCTTTTTTCTTCTTCTTTTCTTTGGCCCTAACTTTTGCCTAAGCCGCCCTTTTGGGTTTTCAGCCTAGTGGGCTTTCTTTCTCTTCTTTCCTTTTTGGCCTTAGCTTTTGCCTAGACTGCCCTTTTGGGTTTTCAGCCTAGCGAGCTTTTTTTTTCTATGTCTTTCATCTCTGATTGAATGAACTATTGGAGATCTTTTGCCTTCCTTGATTTTCTCAGCTTAAGTCATTTTGATGCACTCTCTAGACTACTTTCTTGCATTGATGCACTTGCACCCTTCTGTGCTTGATGAATCTTTTCATTTTTTGATGAACTCTCTTTTAGATGAAACTTGTATTCCTCTTGGCTTGTTGAATTTTGGGCTCTTCAAACTTGATGCACACTTTTTTTCTCTCACATTGATGAAATTTCATTTATCTTTCCTTGATTGAGTGAAACCTCATTTTTCTTTGATGATCTCTTATCTTTAGCTTAATGAATTCTCCACTTGTCTTTCATGTCTTCTAGGAGAGCTTTACTAATTACCTTCAAAGCTATAAGGTCGATTCCTCCTCAACATGAGATTTAAGCATGCATACTTTGATTTTTCCCACCCTAGGTTTAGATTTTAGTGGGTTCATGCGAAAAAGAGGCTAAGTGTTTAAAGGCTCAAATGGGCTAGCAATGGATAATGAATATTCTAGGTAATAGGAAATAATTTGGTTTAACCAAAGATGACCTCCTATCCCTAGTAATGCTTACTTGTAGGCACAGTGATTTCTCTTTTAATAAATTCATCTTAAAAGAAAAAGTATGAATGCTCTAATGATGTGAAACAAAAGACTTTTGAAAATTGGATCGAGTGCATGGATTATTGGGATTTTTCGATGGATGGATTCTTTTTTATTACCTTTTAAGACCATTTCTTCTTATATTCTAAGTCAAGTAGCAAAAGTCTTTACATGGATCAAATGAAATTAATCATTCCTTGGTACAATTAGATTGCTCAAGCCTTTAAACATCAAGATTTAGAAAATGTTGTCCAAGAGATCCTCATGTACCATGTTGAAAAGGAGACTTCTTCTTTTCTTTTTTCTTTTTTTAAATCTTGAAGAAAAAAATTAGGTCTTTTTGAAAAAGTCACTAGGAAGTTCAATGGCCCTAGTTCAAAGATTTTTTTTTAAATGACTCAAAGGCCTAATGCCCCTAGTCCAAAATACTTTCTCACTTGAATTTTTTTTTCTTCTTTTTTGAAAAGATTTGGGAATCTTGATTTTTATTTTTGGAAATTTTTTTTAAAAATATATACATGAACAAAGTACATCAAATGCTACATGGATTTTTAAAATTCAAAGAAACATAGAAATATGGAATAAACAAACAAACTTTAAGCTTAATCATGATGTTGCAAACCAAATGTGGAGTGAGGCAAAGTTGGGCCACTTGCTTCTTCTTGGTCCATTTAGGATGCTTGAGACTTGGTATGCTTGAACCTTGATTATGATAAAATGGCTTGGGCTTGCACTTAGGAGGCTTGAACCTTGATTATGATCTTTTGGTATTTGCTTGAAATGGCTTAGGCCTACACTTGGAAGGCGTGCATCTTGTGAGCTTTTGACCTTTGATGTTGATCATGCGTATACACCTTTGATGGACTCAAGTGTTGGGCATAGAATGATTCAAGAAACAATTTTCGATTTCCATACCAAGTAAAGTTCAATCATAGGCTTTTGGGCTTGAGTTCATTTATAGCATACAAGGTTCAAACAATTATGATGGGCTCAAGCGTTGGACTTGGGCTCATCATGGTTTAAACAACGGCCAAACACATGCATAATGCAATGCAATTTACATGGACCTACCTAAAGGTAGGTTCTATGGGCCATTACAACATGGGTAGAAGGTAGGTTAAAGGTCCTCACAAGCTAGGACATCGTACCTCTCAACTTATGACGCCAAGAGCGCTACGTTGGTCCGAACGATACAGTTTGTCCATATGAACCACCATGGCATAATCATGATGATCCTTGTCGTGGTGGGTGGTAGGTTCACCGCTGGGTATGTGAGTCTCAGGAAGACCACAATCCACGGCTAATACTACCGGGCTTCCGGGCTAGCACACAAATAAAATAAATTTCATTCAAGCAAATGATGCATGACATGCAATATAATGACACATTAGACATTATATACAAAAAGCAATTAACAAACAATGACATGGTTGGCCACCATAACCTAATTGAAGCTTAGCCCTCAATATCCCCAGCGGAGTCGTCACTGTGAGAGACCGCGCCCCCGGTCCGTTTTTTATGGAATGTTGGGCCAAACCCACATGAATGGGTGGAGTTGTATTATTATCCCTCAAAATGGAGGTTCGACTGATTATATTTTCCCCTTTAGATTATGGGTTTTACAATGGAGTCGCCACTTATTTAATTATTGAAAAAAATAAGAAAACCAAAATTGAAAAATTCCTCATTTTATTAATTTGAAATTGAATGTACATTGATCATAGGAAATTACATGGCTTTAGTCCTAGATACAATCTAAGATAAAGTACATGACTTTGTTTCCTAGTTACAATCTAGAAATTGAAATTAATTACATGGATAAGCATTTGATCTACTAACCCTTGATCTAAGCTCGAAGGCTATGTTACAAGGTGGGAAGGTGTTAGGCACTCACCTTGCCCGGTGAAATCGGTCTTCTAGACTATGGTGGCCAACATTTATATCATATCATTCAATATGTCAATCAATTTATATGTTGAATTTAATGTGTGTGCATGTGATAAACCCTAATTCAATTTATTAAGCATTGCATTTGGATTGAAAAATATATTCTAGTGAATGTGTGTGGATGGTGATATCCTAAATTCAAGAATTTGAAAGAATTATGAAACAAACATGTTTTTCATATTTTTGATGTGGATTTAAGATTAAAACTAGTGTTATGCATGAACACGTGAAGAACAACCAAGAACACGTGAAGAACACATAAGAACATTTAAGAACATTCAAACATATTCAAGGGAATTTAAATAATTACTATCAGGCTTTAATCCTAAATTCTCATCTAGGGAAAGAGATTATATCTTCATGCAAGATCCATACGGTAGAGGAGAAAACTTTTGGTAGAGGTTCTAAGGGTGGAGAAAAATAAGAGTTGGGAGAGGGAGAGTGAGTCTCACTCAATACCTTGAGTCTCAGGAAAACCAAGATATGACAAGACTACTCTACTTCACTAGAACTCAAGAGAGAAGAAGAGATGGAGTTTTTGTGTGCTTTGGAATGGAGGAGAGGGGGGGTTTATATAGTAGTGGTGGAGAAAATATGAATGGAAGGTCATTTAATGAGAGTTGACAAAGAATCATGAACCTATACCTTATTTTATCCTTTGGGGAAATCTGGTGCATTAAATGTAGAGATTGGTGGGAGTGAGGAGCAAGCAAAATTCGGTTTTCCCGTAGCTACTGTAACAGCCTGTAGAGCCAACTTCAAAAAATCATATCTTACTCAATTCTGATCGGAATTGTCTTGTTCTTGTGCTCAAATTGAAGCCCCGGATGTCTAGTTTCTGAGAAAATTAACCTTATTCACAGATTGAAAATATTCTGAGAGATATCAATGAAATGGTGAGTAGAGATCATTTGTTAGAAAATAATTTTAGCACAATTAACATTAATAGGTTCCAAATTAGTTCCCAATTAACATTAATAGGCTCCAATCACTCCCATTTCAGAATTAATTAGTTCCAAATTTACCCTAATTAAAAGATAATTGCACAAATTACTCATTGAATAATTAATGTTTAACTATCTAATTAATTAAGTGTGTGCAATCTTACCATAAAATGTAGTCTTAGCCAATCAAATTATGACACGTCATTAATCTCAAATTGATTATAATTATAACCAATTGGAATCAATTGTTCATAATCACATATAGTTGGACTCAATTTGGGATAGCGCATCTCGGCCATTAAAAGTGCATCTCGGCCATTAAAACTTGATTTGATGATAACTTTCAATCTGATAGTCCGATTAGGGCTTATGACCAGTCAGTTTGATTGTTACAACATCAAGATCACTTTGGTGAAATGAGATTAAGGATCTAATGAACAGAATCAAGATGCATATTTCCAAGGTGAAATTACCATTTTACCCTCCATGTGAGGTTAAATGCAGGTTGCAAAATGGGGTGTCAATAGCAAGTATTATTATTATTATTTTTTATCATTTTATTTGCAACACTAAACACTATTAATGTTGTTGACAAGATTTGGGGGGAAACTATATTACAATATGTCCATATTTTGTGTTATTGTTAGGTTTTAGTTTATTTGGAAAATAACAAGATAGTTTGGATAGTATGATGAAGAACAGTTACTGTAGTTGAAGAATTACGATGGTCTTTGTGCAATTTTCTTTCACTATTTATAAATATATTGTTTAACAGATTAGCACCAAATTGTTATATCTTAATTATATGATGTTTTTAGATGCATGAGTAATTGTTTTTAAGCATTTACGAATATTTTGTATTGCTCATCTTCCTTATCTCATTGGTGTATTTTTTGAAATTTTTAAGAAAACAATTTCAATTTCGAGTTTAAAATTATTTATTTATCTATTTATTTTTCGCATGTTGGATTAGATGTTGGGTTAGATTATGACAATATTAACACAATATTTGGCTTGATTACAATCATTATGTATAATAGAGTAAAATTTTTAAATTTGATTATGCATTGAATATTTGGCTTGATCACATCACATTTGATATGTTTTACACATTTGGGAGTATGAATTTGACTTTGATGTGAGTTTTATATTTTACCTTTCTTTTTTATTTGAATTGTAGCTTTGTTGAATTTTATAATTTTTTTAAATATGTTTCTCGGTGATTTTGATTGTATGGTAGAAAAAATTCGATTTGAAAAAGTTTTTTTAAAACTAAAAAATAATTTCCAAATTTTAGTTACTTTTTAATGATACACAAAATGTTATAAATAATTTTTATTATAAAAATTAATATTTTTTCAACCTTTTGAATTCCTGAGAAAAATTATATTGTTTTCATTTTGGTATAAAAAATTATATATTATATTTGTGATTGTCACTATAACAAATGAAAATATGATTATGAAATACATTACTATTTATTAAATTAGTCCAAACTGCAAAAATAAATTTAATGAGACCACACTAAAAATATTATCATGTGCAACGCGCGGGATCCGCGACTAGTTTAATCATAATTTGGGTAATTTGTTGATTAATCCTGATTTACTAAACCCTTTTGAGCCAAAACGGCAACTAGGGATTCTATTAAATGAAGTTGGCATGCTTCTTATGGGTATATGTGGTCAGGCTAAATTTTTAGTCACATAGAGCAGCTCAGGTATCCTTTTGGGTGTAACTAGCCAGCACTATTTAGGTTCAAACAAAAGTATCTTGGTGGGTAGGATTTATATTTAACGGAAAAACTAGCTCACAACCTATTTCACTAGACTAATGGACTACTCATGGGTCTTAATAGTACCAGGTTGTGGGTCATGGGTTATTTGGTGATGCATATAGATTTACTAACCCTTTTTAATCCAAATGAATTGCATAAGTATGCGACATTTTATATTTTATTTATTAATTAATATTAAAATGCATCGGCAGAAACACATCACACAATTTTTTTTTTTTTTTTTTATCTGAATTGAAAGCTACTTCACACACTTTATTTTTAATGTTTATTTATTTTATAAAGAAGTCATTCGTCTTTATTGCTATAAAATTAGGAAGATACATCATGATGCAACTGGTCTTGGATGAAAGATGGAATTTCTTCCATCCAAACTATCATCTCCTAAATACATTATTTATATCTACCATCTTTGAAAACTTCATCACATACTTAAGTACATATAAAGATAAGATATACCATGAATTTGTTATTTTATTCCATAACGTGGTATATTATTGTTCATAATCAAGCTGCATTTTTAGTAGCTTTGTTTTTTATGAGATAATTTTTGGCGACTTCTGCAATTTTTGCTACTAGGTCAGTAGTGACATACAAGGTATTTGCAACGGCCTCTTCCTTGACATCATACTTAATCATGCTTTTGATTATGCATGAATCATTGTCCTTCTCTATGATTTGAAGCGAACACGAAAAAGAGTAAGGCCTAAATCAAGATATCCTGCTTCCATCACCTCTAGTTCTTTCATGTGTTTCTCATTGTCATACTTTGTGAACTTCTCTCTTTGCACAGAAAACCCATGTGAGCCTAATTCATTAGAAAGGAAGTTTAATTAATGAAAAAAAAAGATGGAAGTAACTATTCAAATTGAAACTTTAAAGAGAACATAGAAGCATAAACAGTCTACAATCACTTACTTGGCCTACAACCACTCCCACTCACTGACTGACCCGACCCACTCACTTAGCCTATAACCACTCCCACTCATAAGTCACAAATTTGGTCAAAGAATCAAAAGTGTAAAAAGACAAAAACTTAAAACTTAAAAACACTACAAACAATAAACACATAGAAAGAGAGACGGTCAAAGACTCAAAACTAAAAAAAAATTAAAAATTTATATCAAAAGACTGTAACCACACACACAGTGAAAGAGAGTTTATCGAAAGACTATAAAACACACTGAGAGAGAGAGAGAGAGAGAGAGAGAGAGAGAGTCGAAATCCTGGATCAAGCAGCGGTGGTGGCGATGCAACCTAACTTGGTTAGACTTGGACTTGCTAATTTTTTTTCCCGAAGTTTAGAAGCTAAATTTAGCTGTGCTTAAAAAAATTAGGTTCAAGGTCAAGTTGTGCAAATTTTTATTGTAGGAGGGTCAAAAAAAATTAAAAAAGATATTATATAATTTTTTTTTCCAGGGGGTTCATTTGAATCCCTTGCCTTCAACGTAGCGCCACCCTTGAATCCTTGATACCAAGGTCATATTTAGCTTGATATCAAGGTCATATCAAGGTCATATTAAAATTTCTACATTGTAGATAAAAATATTAATGACACTATCTATCATTTATTTTTTGGTTGTTGATAATTTGATAGTTGGGAGATGAGAGATTTGAACCTTATACATTTTGGTTGAAAACTCTTGGAAAAGCTAATTGAGTTAGAAGGCTTTAGGAAACATTACTCATCGACTTGCAGAGCTATTTTCAAATATAAATGTTTTCAGTGTCAAATATAGCTAACTTTGAGTGGTTTATTTCAGAAATGCATTACAAATTTTCTTATGAGTTATTTACTTTATTATGTAACATGTTTTATTTTATTTTTGTTAAAATTGTATATATTGTATGAGTTTAAATTGACTCATTTATTTTGATTTATAAGTTTATTTGCTTATGTACAACTTTTTACAAGTATACATTTTTTATGCTAATGTAAACTTTTTTGAAAGCCTCATTTTTTTTTAAAGTACAAATATACTTTTGCGAACTTTTAACATGTTGTTAAGCCTCATTTTCTTTGTTATTTACTTTTTTCTTTAGCATGTTTTATATATATTTTTTTGGTTAAAATTGTATATATTGTATGAGTTTAAATTGACTCATTTCTTTTTGCTTTTTAGTTTATTTGCTTATGTACAACTTTTTACAAGTCTCAATTTTTTATGCTAATGTAAACCATTTTGAAAGTCTCATTTTTTTTTTTTTAAAAAAATACAAATATACTTTTGCAAACTCTCAATAAATAACTTTCAAGAAAAAAAAAATCCAGAAACTTACTTAGTTTATGAGTGAGTTAACTTTATTTCATGTAATTTTGTGTATAGCATGTATGCATATAAATATATATATATATATATTTTTTTTCTCTTCTTTTATAGATGATTTAAACTAGTAGATTATTAAATTAATTATTGGATTATAAGTTAAGGATTTATGTATTATTCAACTTTTATCTTTGAAATTTTTCGTTGTATATATTGAAATAAATACAAAAAAAGGTTATTTAATCTATTAAATGTTTTTGTTAAGAGCCTTATAGTTCAACTGACACATTTTTTTTTTTTTTTTTTAACTCCGAGTTTCAAATCCCTTCGCCCCTAATTATTAAATTTTTTTATTTTTATTTTTTATAAAGTAGACAAAAATGTAAAATACACCCTTGAAGTTTGGATGTTATTTTGATTTCATTCCCTAATGTTATATACTGTTTTGATCGTTAGCCCACCTGTCCATTTTTTGTGGATTAACTTGCCACGTGTGTATATTTCGTCCAATGAAAAGATGCCAAGTCAATTAGTGATGCCACATCGCTTAAATAATATCAAAATCATTATAAAATTATTATCTAAATATAAAAAACCTACATAAATTAAAATTTAAAATAAAATAAACAACATTTTCTTGCCACCAAAGCATCAACCCAAGATCTAACAAACACACAAAAAATCCCAGCCAATTCGGCTCATAACAACAACCCAGCCAACCACATGAACCATCGTTACTACTTACAACCATCAAACCCAAGCCCAAACTTCAAACAAACCCAGCCACCATTTCTTTCACGCGCTACCATACCAATTTCACAGACAAAATTGGCCGTTACCCTTTTTAAAAAAACAATCCAGCATTTTGCCCCATTTCTCAAACTAATTAGGGAAATGTCCATCTTTTGAACCTCGATAGATAGCTATCTGTCGAGAAGCTGTCGAGCTTTAATGAATCAGTACTTCTCCACTTGTTTCTTGGACAGATTTGCATGACTTCAATACTATACTTGAACTCTTGTTCTTTGAAGTATTAAGCATATCCTAGATCTACCCAAATACAAGGAAAATGCGTTTTGTCAAAGGATTAGCCAATTACATAAAGTAGTGACATATGTTCCTAACAAGTGAATCACATATGTCCTAACAATATCCCCCTTTGGCAATCCGTGACAAAACCACAACAAACAAATGAAATATGAGAGAAGTCATAAATTACTCATCTCATATTCACTTGTTGAATACAATAAAATCTATCCTAACACAAACTCTTGAAAAACTTTGCAAGAAGAGAGTTTATGGCAAGTAGACTTTGACAACCTGTATTTCTGAAACACTTTAAACAAAACTCATTAAGGCATTTTAGTGTGAAACAGAATAATAGATTGCATACAAGTATAAGAAACATGTGTATAAAGAAAGAAAATAAACAACACATGTAGAGATAGGTAAAGAAGACATACATCATCATATCAAAGATAAGCACAATGTATGTAAACATGGTCACAAGACCGGTGTACAAGAAGAAGGAGGTAAGCATTCCCCCTAACAAGATGAAACACAACTCCCCCTTACAAAGGAATATATTTCTCCCCCTAACATGTAGAATCTTAAAAAGAAACCACATATTCTCCATAATTTCTCCCCCTTTTTGTCATGATTGACAAATGTTACAAGAAGCTAGAAAGCTTCACCCGAGAAATATAAAGATGATCAAAGATGATCAAGGGGTTACAAAGAATCCATAAAAATACGTGAAAGTAATGAAGCAAGATGCTATGGATGACAAGATACAAGAAAGATGCAAAACATGTGAAAAACAATGCATGTAAGAGGATCTCGATTGATCGAGAGGTGTCGAGAAGCTATCGAGCAGACCTCGATGGATCGAACAGCTATCGAGAAGCTATCGAGGATCCAGAAGAAATCTCGATCGATCCACCTAACTGTCGAGAAGCTATCAAGATTACGATAAGAAGAAGTTGAAAAGCTCGATAGATAGCCATGTGTCGAGAGGTGTCGAGGATCTGTCGAGATTGCTTAAAAACAGTTTTTCAAGAAGGGAAAAACACAGATATGAATGCAATCAAGCATGCAACTCAACCAATGATCCAATCAACATTTTAGACTCTTAAAATCATCTCTCAACAATAAAAATGATAAGCATATGGATCCTAAAACACACATACGCACTAAACAAGTCTAATCAATTTTATGGGTCCGTTTGGATACAGTTTATTTTTGTTGAAACTGAAAACTAAAATTGAAAACACTGTAGCGAAATGATTTTTAAATGTGTAAATAGTACTGTGGGACCCATTATTAATGAAAAAGTTGTTGAAAAGTGTAATTTGTGGAACCCGTGAACAGTGCACGGGTCCACTGTTCACAGTTGACTTGTAAATAATTGCGGGCTGAAAAAAAAAAAAAAGAAAAAAAAGAAAAAAAGAAAAAAAAGAGAGAAAACGCGTGAAACGCAAAACGCAGCCGTGGACGTGGATTCCAAACACATACTATATTTCAAAAACAAGTCAAGACAATTTAGTGAGCATACATTAACACATGTAAACCTTGTGATGACCAAATCACATTTTACCTGCACATGTATCAAAAGTAGCAAAGAATATTGCGTGTTGTGTGTGAAAAACATCGCAAGATTGCATAAGTGTATACATGTTATGATGATTTGAGATATGAGAAAATCACTTTAATTCACACACAATCATAACTGTTTGATGGGGACTATCACCTTCGAGGTACATCCTATAACTCTCACATCTCTTAGAAGACATGCTTGCAATCATATTTAAAGCATTTTGATCTTTTTGCTTTTGATTTTTCTTTGCATATTTTCTTTTAAGCAAATCATGCATGGACATATAAGAGATAGAAAAGAAATACTCTATTATGTTAAGCATTTGACATTCCAATTTTGCTATGCCGAAGCACTCAAATGTCATTTCATGATTGGCGGGCAACAATGGTGAGATGGTTATTTATGCTTTTCTCTTAGAATTTTCTAGTCCTTTTCGTCAAAAAGAGTGATACGAGTGTTAAGTACAAGAGATGACTTAATCTTACTCATCACAAACACGAGCCACAAAGCTCACTTGCTTAGTTGTGCATAGAGATGCTCATCTAAGCTACAAGAGATACAAAGTTTAAAAAACTTTGTTTCAATGGCCATCCAAGGTACACAAGTACCAATATACACAAACACACACTATTTTTTGTATTTTTCTGATTTTTTATTTTTATTTTTATTTTTATTTTGAAAAAATAAAAATAAAAACTAAACAACCAAACAAAAACAGACAAACAACATGAAAGCATGAAAGAAAGACGCATATGCATGAAGGCATGATAGAAAGATGCAGATGCATGAAAGCATGATTCCAAAAACAGATAAGAAATCAAGCAAAGAGAGTCCTATTTTAGATAGAAAGAATTAAAGCAGAGGACAAACAGAAAAGACAATTAAGTCTTAGGTTCCTTTCTCACTCACACAGCACGAGTCTTTAGCCGTGAAGATGAAAAGGCATGTGTCCTAGTATGTCTACTAAAGAACATAGAAGAATTAAAATTCTCCTGAAATTGAGTTAAAAAGCTCAAGACTTTTAATAACTCTTCAAACAAAGGTGTAGGTCCTTGAGAGGAAACTTGTGACCGTTTGGACATTTGCTTTTAAGGATACAACTTAAGGCAATTAGGACGAATGTGTCCAGAAACACCACAATGGTGACAAACATGAGGTCTAACAAAGGATTAGAATTAAACAAATCAGTTTTGGATTTCATACCTTTATCACCTTTCTCAGATTGTGGCACAAAGACAGTCCTTAATCCAGAAGCCGTGGAAGAGGAGGGGTTGGAGGAAATAGCATATCCTAAGCCAGTCTTATCAGAACTAGGCTTTTGAGCACTCAATACCTCATCAAGCTTTGCACTAGACATCCTCTCTATTTGAGTTCTAGCTTGACTAAGCTCAATTTCAAGATTCTTGACATTCTCTTCTAATGAGGTGTTCTCTATAACAAGAGTCTCAACTAACCTTGTAGTCTCATCTAGTTTGACTAACAGATCAGCTTTTTTCAGTTTTTACCTCATTAAGCTCTTTTCTACAAAGATGAGAAGTTTTTTTCGGATTTTATAAATTCAGTGCATAGCTTATCATAGGCTTCCTGAAGGGTCAACTTCTAGGGTACTTCATCATCAGAAGAATCCTCACCGTCACTAGTACTCTCCACAATCACCTTATCGGTTGTGGCAGCAAAGGCCATAACATGACTACATTCATCCACATACTCATCAGAAGAGTCATTCTCAGTATCACTCCAGGTAGCAACCAACCCTTTATCTTTTGAATTCTTGGTCTTTTCCTTCATAAGATAGTTTGGGCACTTTATCCTCATATGACCAAAACATTTGCACTCATGGCATTGGATAAGGGGTTTCTCATTCTTGCCAATCCTTGAGGATTTAGATTTCCTAGGAGGTTTGCCCTTATCATTTTTCCTAAATTGAAGAAGCTTGATAATCTCATAAGTTATGAAGGTCAGATCCTCATCCTCATCATCATCTTCATCTTCAGAGTCCTCAATCTCTTCCTTTATACCCTTAAGAGCAAAGTTTCTACTCTTTCCACCTTTTCCCATTAAACCTAATCCCATCTCATAGGTTTGAAGGTTCCCTACAAGCTCAGTTAAAGGAATTTGATCAATGTCCTTTACTTCTTTAATGACAGTGATCTTGGCATGAAATCTTTCAGGTAAGGACCTAAGGATTTTCCTAACAATTTTGGATTCTGCTATAGATTCTCCAAGGTTGAAGGCAGAATTCACAATATCCATGAGTTTAGCATAGAACTCATTAAAGGTCTCATCCTCCTCCATCCTTATTTCTTCAAAACTACTAGTGAGTCTTTGAAGCTGCACAGTCTTTACTGTCTTGGTACCTTTATAGGTGGTCTCAAGAATGGTCCATGCTTCCTTGGCAACTTCCGTGGATGATATTTTCTTGAATTCCTCATTGGTCACCCCACAAAACAAAGCATTCAAGGCCCTACTGTTGAAATTTGCCGCTATGATTGTTGCTTCATCCCAACTCATCGGCGCTTCCTTTGACTTAATCCAGCCAACTTCAACAGCTTGCCATACCTATTCACTTAGAGCCTGCAAAAAAACTTTCATACGAACTTTTCAGTACGCATAATTAGTTCCATTAAATAAAGGAGGAATCAAAAGAGATTGTCCATGATCCATGACAACAGGGGTCAATGATCACACTCAGGAAATTAATCCAATCAGAGTGTACTTGCTCTGATACCACTTGTTAGGAAATTTAGACCCCAGTTGATAGAATTAACAAGTTTTAAACCCAAGTTGTTAATTAGATTTATTATGAATAAAACTTGTTAAAACATACTAACATCAATATCATGTCAAAATCATGCAACGGAAAAATAAATAAAGCAAGATATGATGACTCGGAAAAACCAATGAAACAAACTAGTTTCACAGTAAAAAACCTGGGAGGAAACCTTCTCGAAAAGCAATCCACTATAGTAAAGAGAAGTTTCAGATCTAGTACAAAACTTTTGTCCCGAGACTCTACAATCCCCATAAATGAACTTACAGCAAAAACCTTCTACCACTTCAGAACCTCTGAACTCTTCAATATATGAATGCCACCCTTTGATGCACGAATCCCAATACGTGACTAACCAATTGCGCAGATCCCAGTACGTGACTTCAATCACCAACTAGAGAAAGTTGTTGGCTGCAAAGTTCTTCAGTTCATCCAAACGATGAAGATCAAGATGATGCTTGGTCACAAAACCCTACGGTGTACAAACACAGCAACTTCTTCACAAGAATGATGAACTAGGGCAAATTCTGTCTCCGGTCACAATTTGCTTGAACAAACTTTGCTCAACACTTGTGCAACTTGTGTCACCTTTGACGGCCCTTAAAACAATCCTTTTATATGTCTAGGGTTGTGAGAAAAGAAGGCCCAAACACATAATCACGGATTAGAGTCAAAACAGATCTGAAATTCTGTTTTTCATAAACCTCGATAGATGCCTATCTGTCGAGCAGCTGTCGAGCCACGGGACTGGAACAGCTTCTTAAGCTCGATAGATGCTAGCTATCGAGATTTAATGGCAGACACTTCTTCAGCTTGTTTCTTGGACAGACTCGCATGGCTTTAACACTTAATCTTGAAACACAGTTTCTTGAAGTATTAAACACATCCTAGATTTACCCAAATACAAGTAAAGTGCGTTTTGTCAAAGGATTAGTCAATTACATAAAGTAGTGACATATGTTCCTAACAAAGTAGTGACATATGTTCCCAACAAGTGAATCACATATGTTCTAACACCTCTGAACTCTTCAATATATGAACGCCACCCTTTTTGCACGGATCCCAGTACGTGACTAACTAATGATGCATGACTCCCAGTACGTGACTAACACACCAACTTGAAGAAGATTGTTGGCTGCAAAGTTCTTCACTTCATCAACAATGAAGATCAAGAAGCACTTGGTTACAAAGCCCTAAGGCGCAAAGATGCAGTAGCTTCTTTTAGAGAGAATAAGGCATCGGTCATCTTTTGTATATGTTCTCCTTGTATTCTCTTATGTGACGGCCTCAAAAATAAGCCTTATATATATCTAGGGTTGTGAGAAAAGAAACCCTACACAAATACATAAGCATGGGCCGAAAATCAGATCTGAAAGCTGAATTTCGTAATTCTTGATAGATACTTCGATAGATAGTATCTGTTGAGCCTCATTAAACCTCGATAGATAGCTATCTGTCGAGATGCTGTCGAGCTTTAATGAATCAGCACTTCTTCACTTGTTTCTTGGACAGATTTGCATGGCTTCAATACTATACTTGAACTCTTGTTTTTTGAAGTATTAAACACATCCTAGATCTACCCAATTTACAAGTAAAGTGCGTTTTGTCAAAGGATTAGCCAATTACATAAATATTGACATATGTTCATAACATTGAATCACATATGTCCTAACACAATTTATTGCTAATTTTGTGGTTCAAATCCTTTCCTCCCTAGACCCCAAATACTTGTGCATGGGGAGGTACTAATTAATTAGTTACAAGACTCTTAGCATATTTTAGTACTCAAGTAACTTGTAACTAGGTGTGTGTAGGGGTAAAATTTGGGTGAACCCAAGCAAAATAAGACCTTGGCCCAACTACTGTGGGTTCAAACTTCAAAGGAAAACCAACTAAGTGGGTTCAAAGAAGAAGGAAGCTAGTCAAGCACAAACTTACAATATATGTCTTTTTTTTTTTTTTTTTTTTTTTTTTTTTTTTTTACCCACAAAAACTTATACTTGTGAAGTGACTATCACGCCAAGGGTGTACGGTGGTATTCTATATGTCTAATAAATGCTATTGGTGCACAACAGACTATTAGTTTGAAGACATGAACTTAGAAGAAGAATAATAGGTGAAACAATACTTTCAATATTTATGAATCACAAATACAACAGAATGAGGAAAATAAAGAAAATGGTGAAGAGGAGAGGGAGAGAGAGAGAGAGAGAGAGAGAGAGAGAGAGCATTGTGTTGCCACTCATATGGAATATATACCCTTGAGCTACTACTTCAGATGGTTTTAACTTTTAATTGTTGCTCATGGGCCTCAATAGTATTAGGCCCAGTTGTGGGTCATGGTTATTTGTTGATGCATATAAATTTACCAACCCTTTTTTTATTTTAAATGAATTGCATAATTATAAGACATTTTATATTTTATTTATTAATTAATATTATAATGCATCGGCAGAAACACATCACACACTTTTATTTTAATGTTTTTTATTTTTTATTTTTTTTAATAAAGAGAAGTCATTCATATTTATTGCTTTAAAATTAGGAAGATACATCAAGATGCAACTGGTGTTGTATCACAATCTACCATCTCCAAAAACTTCATTACACACTTAAGTACATATAAAGATAAGCAATACCATGAATTTATTATTTTATTCCAAAATGTGGTATATTATTGTTCATAATCAAGCGGCATTTTCAGTAGCTTTGTTTTTTATGAGATAATTTTTGCCGACTTCTGCAATTTTTGCTACTAGGTCAGTATTGGCATACGAGGTATTTGCAACAGCCTCTTCCTTGACATCATACTCTATTGTGCTTTTGATTATGCATGAATCATTGTCCTTCTCTATGATTTCGAAGCAAACACGAAAAAGAGTAAAGCCTAAATCAAGATATCCTCCTTCAATCACCTCTAGCTCTTTCATGCGTTTCTCATTGTCAAGCTTTGTGAACTTCTCTTTGTGCACAGTAAACCCATGTGAGCCTAATTCAATGGAAAGGAAGTTTAATTAATAAAAAAAAAAAAAAGGAGATGGAAGCAACTATTAAAATTGTAACTTTAAAGAAAACATAGTAGCAGAAAACTAAAAATTGTGAAATCGTGAAATCCTGTTTTTAAAACAAGATTTTAAAAGAGAACGTGTACGAAGTGTGTAATGACTAGTGTGTACTAAAATTTTCCATAATGGAATTAGTAGCACTGACACTACCAATTTGTAAAGGCAATTGCTTACTAAAAACTTTTATATATATACTAGCTACACACACTTCATGTGTGTGTATATATAATTATTTAAAAAAAAATTAAAACATTGACAAGTTTGTAACCTGGCATAAATGTTTTCTTGAGAATGGTCCCATTCCCTCCATCGCCTTCTAAGACCTCAATTTTCTCAAAGGCGCTTCCATCTTCTACAAGAAGTTTTGATATCCCAAGCGTGCCATAAATTTATCATGCTTCACTAGCCGGCACGTTTACCTCCAGCTCGTGTGAGAGTTGCCCAAACATCTTCTTTTTTCCTCTTTTTATTTTTTTTTTATGTTATCTTGCTTCAGAACACTAATAATATATGCTGGGATGTTCTATTCTTTTTTTTTTTTTTTTTTTTTGGTAATAGGGATATCATTAAAAACGACTAAACAGAAATACAAGAGTCAGGACAAAGCCTGTTAACAAACAATCCTTGGCAGTCTGCCTCATAACTAGCAATAATGTCCACAGGCGGACTGGTATGGATAACAAAATCTAGAGATTGATGAAGACCTATCTTAGCTAATCTATCCGCACACTTGTTAGCTTCGCGATAGATGTGGCGAATGTGAAGGTGGGGAATTCTGCAAGCCAAGTGCCTACAGTCATCAAACAGAGGGAAAACCATAGAACTTGCATAAGATGGATTATTGAATGCATCAACTAAAGCCTTAGCATCAAGCTCAATAATAATGGCATCAATATTCATCTGATTGCATAATAGCAGAATGCTGGGATGTTCTTGACTTCTTTACTTGTGATATATGTATAAGGATATTGAAGGAGGATATCTTGATTTAGACTTTACTCTTTTTCGTGTTCGCTTCGAAATCATAGAGAAGGACAATGATTCATGCATAATCAAAAGCACAATTGAGTATGATGTCAAGGAAGAGGCTGTTGCAAATACTTCATATGCCAATACTGACCTAGTAGCAAATATGCCAATACTGACCTAGTAGCAAAAATTGCAGAAGTCGCCAAAATTTATCTCATAAAAAACAAAGCTACTGAAAATGCAGCTTGATTATGAACAATAATATACCACATTCTGGAATAAAATAATAAATTCGTGGTATTGCTTATCTTTATATGTACTTAAGTGTGTAATGAAGTTTTTGGAGATGGTAGATTGTGATACAACACCAGTTGCATCTTGATGTATCTTCCTAATTTTAAAGCAATAAATATGAATGACTTCTCTTTATTAAAAAAATAAATAAATAAAAGTGTGTGATGTGTTTCTGAGAGAGAGATATCTATATATTCGGTAAAATAGAGAGAAGGTTGTTGGTGAGAGAGAGAAGTATGGCTGGTGCAAGAACTAAGAAAGAGAACAAAAGAAACAAACAAAAAGGAAAACGGTGCAGCATAGATAAGAGAGAAGGTTGGGGCATGTGTCTCATTATAAGGAGAAGGGTTGATGACTCACCCTTACTATTTTTCAAAATTTATACTAATTATAACTCTAATTAAGAATTCTAATTTGAGTTTTTTTCTGCTTCACCTATTATTATATATAGATTAATAAATAAAATATAAAATGTCTTATAATTATGCAATTCATTTAAAATAAAAAAGGGTTGGTAAATTTATATGCATCAACAAATAACCATGACCCACACCTACGCCTAATATTATTAAGGCCCATGAGCAACAATTAAAAGTTAAAACCATCTGAAGTAGAAACTCAAGGGTCCCACGCATGAGAAGCTTGTTTGGATGTGTTTTTATTTTTTGTTTCCATCACCCAAAACTCACCAAATTGAGTTATGAGTTAGTGAGAATGAAAAAAAAAAAAATGGTGTTTTTGAGTTATGGTGGCAAATTTGTAAATTCCCTCATGTAATGGGCCTCATTGACAGAGTCTTGTCACTTCACAAATCAGCCTTTACTCCCCCCCACCAACGGCTCTCCTCCACCACCACGGCAAATCCACGGCAACAACACACCCACCACCACCATGGACAGAAACCCACAAAAAAAATCAAAAAATGCACATCAGAACCCACACCGGAAACCCACATCAGACCCACGCCGAAAATCCACATCAGAACCCACGCCAGAAACCCACATCAGACCCACGCCAGAAATTCATATAAGATCTTGCCACGCTGTGCCCACGCCGTGACCATGCTGTTACCATGCCGTGACCACTCCGAATTCAACTCAGCTCTGGTGGCAAGCTTTGAACGAGAGAGAGAGAGAGAGAGAGAGAGAGAGAGAGAGAGGGAGCAAGGACTGAGAACTGAAGATAGAGAGAGAATCAAAGAAAAAAAGAAAAGAAAGAAAAAGAAAGGAAGTAGAACTGAGTGAGAATTAGAGAAAAAAAGAAAGAAAAAAGAAGCAGAACTGAGGACGAAGTAGAACTGAGTGAGAATCAGAGGAAAAAGAAAAGAAAAGAAAGGAAGAGTAGAATTGAGTGAGAATCAGAGTAAAAAAAAAAAGGAAGGAAGAAGTACAACTGAGTGGGTGAGAGATAGAAAAAAGTAATATAATATTATATACAAAATGCTACAGTACCGCCATAAAAGTAAGACGGTACTGTAGCGTTATTGTAAAAATTTATACAATTAAGAGATCGGATGACGAGGGGTTTTGAGACTCTGATGCTAAATATTACCAACATATGACATTTGCAAGACCTAATGTGAATGCTCACAAAGCACACGCACGTGCTACACGATAATTGCCTTTTCCTAACTCTTTTTTTTTTTTTTTTTTTTTTTGTTGGGAGCCTTTTCCTAACTAATACCATGTGAACTTGGGTCACTAGTAACTTTTTACCACATGCTCCCCACGTCATCATGTCATGGAACATGACAGGGTGATATTTGATGAAATTATGCTAGGGATATAACTTTTGACACAATTTTGTACCACAACTTGTCACATGGTGAGTTGTGATTGGTAAGGGTATATTAGTGGGCCATGTGGGGACACAGCCTTACTAA
Organism: Notholithocarpus densiflorus; assembly: GCA_030021035.2. NCBI lineage: Eukaryota > Viridiplantae > Streptophyta > Magnoliopsida > Fagales > Fagaceae > Notholithocarpus > Notholithocarpus densiflorus. Next base: position 782 of record JARYZH020001092.1, on the reverse strand, counting down.
TCACAACTCGCCATGTGGCGAGTTGTGACACAAAATTGTGTCAAAAGTTATGTCCCTAGCATAATTCTATGTGATGACATGAAACGTGACAGGCATAATAATGTGGCCTTAAAGTGATGACATTGTTACGTGGCATAGATGAGATCAATTGAAGCTAGCATGTGGCCGAAACTGTTATTATTGCTCCATGGCCGAATTTAGCTCGTGCTTATTTGGTGTTGGAGCTCCATGGTCAATTGGAAAAAGTTTCTCTCAAGCTTTACTGGAAGTTTGGAGAGAAACTCTCTTAACTCGGATGATATCATTTTTGTGGATATAAATTTTGAAAATCTAATTATTGGATTGTATGTTTTTATTATGTCCTTCATGCTTACAAAATTTTAAGAAGATTAAATATTAATAGCTATGTCATCAATCAGGCGTTAAATTTCAAGTTCTTGTGATTCAAAATTATGCATAAAAAATAAGTTTAATGGTTGAATAGTAAAGAACATCCAATTTGAACAAAATTTGACATGTGTATTAAGAATATAAAGAACATGCAATCTAACAGTTAGATTTTCAAAATTCACATCCAATAAAAATGTATAGGAGTTTGAAGGGTTTTTCCCAAACTAGTTTGGAGAGAAACCTTGCCCATGGTCGATTATAGCAAGTTCTTGATTTGAACAAGGATTTCCTTAACACCTCTCTCTCTCTCTCTCTCTCTCTCTCTCTCTCTGCAACACAAACTGAAATTAAGATAATAGCAATGTTATGACAACTTTTTACACAATTATAGG